>NAGG01000579.1:0-43481 GCA_003031705.1 Calonectria naviculata
GCCGATCGCGCCGGGCCGTCCGGTGGCCCTGACCGATCTCGTGCTCTTGCATGAGAAAACCCACTAGGTGCCTATGACGTGCGTTTACGGCCGTTTGGTAAGCATTTGTTTTTTCCCTCTCTCTCTGAGGCATAAGTGGGCGATTGTGTGATTTTGGCGTCGATGTCGTTGGAGAGAAGGAGGGGCGTGGCCCCAACTCGCCCCTCCCTCCTTCCCCATTTTTAAAAAATCCGGGGTGTGCCGTCCAAAGGGGGCAGGCAAAGTGACGTACGTGTGTTTCCGAGATCTAGGGGACCCTTTTGGCATCAAGATGGGGGTGAGCGGATGGAAAAAAACCGCAGGGGCAGGGAGGGGTTTGGTTGGGTTTAGAGTCTTCTAGCGGCTGGGGCCATTTTATTTTTTGTGCCCTTCGTGGTCAAACCGGAGAGAATGAATGGACGGTTCTGTTAGCCTCGTCACCAAAGTGTGGAGAGACACGAGAGAACAAGAGGGCCCTCTTTCCCTTGCGCCTTTGGGGATTTTTGTCGTGTGCGTGCATTGCTTTCCGGGCGGGGAGTTCGGGGAGTTGATCGCATGAACAAAAAAGCTGTCCGTCCAGAGGGGGGCGTGTCTGGAGACGGCTTTTACCTGAGACTGATTCACCGTCCTTCTCTTTTCTCTTTCACCACTTTTTCTTCTTCTCTCTGTCTCATTCTTCTTTTTCCCGCCCCTGGTGTGTACATTGTTGGACAGGCCCGAAAAACAAAAAAGAAATAATGCTGGAATTTGCCTGAAGGCCTCGGAAGGTGTCATACAGTGCACCGGCCGAGGAGTTACAGTGCGCAGACACTCCGCCCGGCACGGCCACCCATCGGGGAATTTCCCACCCGCAAAATAAGTTATGGAATCTTTCTCCTCGGTGGAGGCTATGCAGTTTTGGACATGGCCGGGACGCAGCGTGGCCCCCTTGCTCCGGGGGGAGTTAGTCATTCGAAGAGCCCTTTATCAATCAGTCAGTTTGGCTCAATACGGCGGCGACGGTTCAATGGAAAAGGCACTAAAAATAGCAAGGTCGCCGCGCGGGTTTTGCAAAATACAAGACCGCCTTTAAGAGGGTTTGCCGCAGCAGCAGCGGCGGCGGCAGCTCATCCCGTCTGAGGTCCCCCCGGGTTCGTCTTGATCTGGGGATTTGTCACATGTCCTAGGATCCACACCTGATGCAGTTTCCATCTGCAAGACAGACTCGGCTCGAATTAGCCTGTAGGGCCTCAGAGATACATTTGTTGGGAAAGGATGGTGCCTAGTCCTATTTCCTCCGGCTGATATGTATCACGTCATCGCATCCCGCTGTTTCAATGGTTGCCCGTCGCGGTGTTTTTCGGAGACTACTGCAACGGCGGTGTCGACCTCTGTTTCCGAGCCTATTTCCCAAAAAGTGCACCATTTTTGGACAAAGCCTGGACGGGGGAAAGCTAGAGAGCTGCCCGTCTTGGCAATTGAGAGAGTAGTCTCTGTCGTTGGCCGTTACGCCCGGGCCACTGTGCGCCTTTTTAAAGGTGGCTGCATCGTTGTGAATTGGCTGGAATGGACAGCAGGCTTACCTCTGGAGCAGTGAGTAAACTCTGCAAGCACATTGACATTGTTCCTGTGACGTAGAACATTCTTGATGATGCGGTAGGGGGTAGAGTAGCGATGGCTAGACATTGTGAACTCGCATGTAGACCTAGAATGTCATTAGAATATTTCTAAGCATCCATTCAATTTGTGTTCATCGAGCATTAACGGGCACTCCGTCTTGCTCCCTCTCCAGCCACTACCTTGAGGTCTGGCTTTGACCTAGAAATTACGTTGACAGAAACTCATTCAACAGCGCGGTGGAGTTTCGATATTGTTTTCGAAGCGTAAGAGGAATCTCAAGATGAGATGGAAACCCACCAACAGGCTTGGATCATCGATATTCGAAATATCCTACTGCATTACAAATATCGATAAGTCAATCATCCATTGGCGTTCCTTACCCTTCATGAAACTAACCGGCCTGTGCTCGTCGTACCGTGAGACTCCTTACGTTTTTAGCGAAAGAGTGATAGTAATCCTCATGGTAGTGTTGTTTAATACTCGAGCGAATAAGGTTGATGATGCCTTGAAGGATATGATACGGTCTTGTGCTTCTGAATCGGTGCGTACTGTGTATTGCCATATAATAGGCACTTATGCTTTAAATCTGAAAATTGTCAAATAAAGTAGTTATTAGGTGTGCTATAGAACCAACATAGTCGCCTCAAATTCGCCTCTGGTTGCCTATTTTCTATCAACGGATGAGACTAGGGATCTAAGATGGGTGTGTGTTGTTTTCCAACTTGAAGGACGGAGTTGCCACACCCACAGGGTACTGTTTAGACGTGGGTGGATTCTTTTTACCACATACGAAATAGTTTCAAGAATCACTTGTTCTGTAGCCTTTTTTAGCCAGATCCAGGAAAGGACTAGTATTAGTCTGGAAGTTCATATAGAGAAACAGTGTTATCACCAGGATTGGAACATTCTCGACTAGTGCAAAAGTAGAGGAGAGAGCTGAGATCCAAGTATTCACAAGTCCTCATTAATATTACTACTGAAGTAGAGAAAGACGAAACGAGGGCGCGAATCCCAATCGTTGTAGAAGCGATACATCTAACGAATTCCCCATTCCCTCCTCTTCCTATGGAAGTCCTGGTGTATGTATTTGTGTTCTCGTAAACGGTGTTGAATAATATTGGGATATCGTACAAACGCGCCTTACATAGACCCGGGAAGCTTTGCGTCCGCGAATAAAGAGTTGTCTTCATCTGGTCGCCCTGAAAAGTTCAGACAGGTTTGCAACAGGGGTTGCTGTAAAATTCTAGCTCACCTTTGATAGACTTGAAGATAGACACGGGGGTTTTCTCCCGTTCTGTCTCAGAGAACCAAGTCTAGAAACTCATCTTTGACTAACTGCAGAAGAGCATCTTGGGCTTCTTCGATTGTAGACTGATTCTTAGTCTACAATATGCCCAAGTTCTGGGCTAGGATTCCCAAGACAGACAAGAACGTCGAAAGCAACCTAGTATCTACAAGACATCAGGGGGATCTAGCAACTCTTTTGTACAAAGGATCGGCCTGATTGATGCGGGCAACCTCTGCCCACAATACTTGAAGCTTTGATGGATATTGTAGACAGAGCAACGCTGATTCTAGGTTTCAGGTAATATGGGGAGATTGTAGTGATTGTAATGTTTTCGTTTTCTCGAGGAAAGGAATGGCTCAACTAGGCCGTTCAACCAAGGAAAAGGTCAAGATACCATGGGAAAATGTCCCATTAGTTGTGATTTTTGCCATAACAGATGCATCCCCCACACGTAAGATAGAGCCTCACATTCGAGTGTACAATCGGGGGCGTGGGTTTGAGTGATGAGTTGAGCTCATCGCCGTCTTCTCAGGGCGCGATCATGAGGAGCCCGATATCTGGTAAATCAGAACCCAAGAGGCTGTATTTCGATACCATATTGAGCAATTTGGTTTGATCTTCAAAGGAGAAAGTTCTAGTTCCTTGGTTGACCCACACAACTTCCCTCGGCTACCCTGTTAGGCATTGTACGAGGCAGACGTAGCCACAGAGTGGAATATTCAAGTCACATTCGCAAGCCGATACATTCTCTCTGTTATAAAAGTGGTCTATCACATAAGAATCACCCATGAAATACAAAACGGCATTGGAGTAGACTTGCTAGAAGTATACTTTTGACCTTTCATCCTCTACTCTTCACTTTTCGTAACATCTTTTTGCAAGTAGACTAGCACAGTATCACATCAACTTCTTCTGTATCTATTTAGGTTACTCTCAATACCTTCGTCCTTTTTCCGCCATCAATCATGCTCATGCGGACCAAGAAGCCAGTTTGATGTACGTTGGTATCATAAATCATGATGACGACGTGAAGGATCAAAGGTATGCTAAGAGTGGGGGAATGACAAGTCTGACTCCGATTCATCAATAAAACCGACACCAATTATCTAATGAAAAAGGCCTCGCTAGCAAAATTAACCTACATTAGCATTGGTATCCCGGTTGTGAGGGGTATGCTATACTGCTCACATACGTAACCGTTACTACTGTTGATCATTTGTGCGACGGACCTGAGGGTAGCATGGCAGCGATCAGATCGGGAACTTTTGGCCATCGATGAGTTGGGAAGCTCGAGATAAGGCGGAAAATAGCCCGCTTCACAACAGATCGTATGATTTATTTCAGCCCTATGACAAATACCATCCCGATAACAACACACGGGGTTACCGAAACTTACACCCTAGCACCTAACTCGGATCCTATATAGTGTTTCAGTAATCTGCGCATACAAAGTCAATGATCCTATGTATATCAAGGGAAACACAATCAACGCACGTCCCTGATTCAAAAGTGCCCGCGCTACAGTGAGACGACATCTTGGCCAAATGCCACTCCGAAACCGACCTGTCACTCAACTCCTCTCCTTCTAAATCACCCTCTCACAAACTTCTTATTGATACGCCATTGAAATACTTTTATTACTGGGCAGTCCTCCACATCAGACAACACTATAGTGCGTAGTTGCTGCGTTTCAGCCGCCCGCGCACACGTAAGCGGGAGAATTGGGGGTTTTAGATGGGGACGAAATAAGTTTTAGAAATAAGCGACATGTTCAAGACGCTTATAACTGTGAAAGACCTCATTGAGAATTGTGTAATAAAATTAGCGATCAACTGTGGGACCGCGGCCGCCGTTGGACACATCTTTGGGTGGTTTGACATGTTTATCAAAGTTTTTTTGCACATATGACGATAGGATATTTGGAATTGACTCCTCTATTTTGGATAGCTTTTGATAATAATAGCTCTTATTGACCGAGCTAATAATCTCTAATGCGTTGTACGAGTCATGAGACAGGTGTTGCCGATGACATACTCTGGTCATGACTGCGGCGGCGATAAATGAAACCCCAATGGCTCTGATGTATACTACTTGGATAATACACTAAAAATATGATATTCGTAAAAAAACTCACGAAGGGTTTGCATATGTTCGACTTCGGCTTCTGGATGCCGAATTCTAGCGAGATCCCACAGTGTCATAGGACGTATACACACTGTAAAAGGTCAAGCTTGGTCCAAACGCCCCGCGGTCTTCTTGTTCGGCCTGATATTGTCCTTTCAACACCGACTTCAAGTTCACATCAACAAGCCTACCTGCCTGCTACGTGCGCCGACTCGGGAGGGCTGTTTATTTACGCTGGGATCATTGCGCGCAGGTGGGGAGAAGGTCTAATCTACGCGTGGCGTGTCGCGTTCTTGTGTCATCATGGCTACTCTGGGGTTGGACGATGATGAGCTCAAAGCCCTCGAGCAGACGCTCGGCAGGCTGGCGCAGCTGTCCAGCAGCATCCAGAGCCTGAAAATGGACCTCATCAAGAGCAACCCGCTACCCCCGCCGTAGGTTCCTCGTCATCTGCGCCCCCAATTCTCCGCTAACCAGGCCGCGCACACAGATCCTCCCTCCAGGCGTCCGCCCAGATCCTCCAGCGCAACCTCCAGACGGTACTCGACAGTCTCAGCGAAAACTCGGACATCTTTATTCGCATGGCGATCCACCCCTCGACCAACTACCCGGGGCGTACCCAGGAGGGTGTGCTGACACAGCTTCTTCGAAAGAAGCTCGAACCCGACGTCGAAGAGCTCGTCGCAGAGGGACACGAAACTGCCCGCCTCGCCACCCCAGCCGGCATTGAAGGTCTACAGGATATTTGGCACGAGTTACGCGAATGGACGCTCGGCCGCATCGCTGCGTACGTCAGAGATGAGGCTGGCGACCCATATACCAACGACGAGCGGGCGGCTGGCATCGAGAACGTTCGGACCGGTCTACGTCGAGACGTTGAAGACGAGGACGACGAGGACGACGACGAGGAGGGAAACGCTGGCGGCGATGGCGACGATGCAGCCGCTGCACAGATGGCTCAGGGCCCCGAACCCGAGACCATGCTTTGGTTTGCTGCCAGAGGCGATTTCGAGGTTCCCCGAAATGTCGAATACGAGCGCAAGATGGGCGCAAAGAGGGGCCTGGAAGGTGTCAACATCCCCCCTGAGCCAATGCAGGGCATGGCGGTATAATAGAGGCGGCGGCTCTACGGTCAATCACGAGAGGATTGGTGAGGGCCTGGTGAGGGTCTGTTCAGGGCAGTGCTCAGGGCTGTCGGGGACTTCCACAATAGGAGATATGGTGCGCCTCAAATCTATATATCGGTTGAGGCCCCAACGCTGAAATGCGCCCACGAGACTTTTGTATTCAATACTATGATACCACGATTTTGACCAAAATTTTTGCTTTCTCTACAAACGCGTGCCGTGTGTCTCCCAAAGGCCTGTTGCCAGCAAATCAACGTGTGTATTTTTTTGCGCCTCGACTTTGGGCTTTCGGCTATTGAAGCACTCGCTGCAGCTAGCTGATATTGAAGCTCCATAAATCTATGGCGTGTCCATGCAAGCCAATTGCCATTTCCGGCTATCTCCATTTCAGCCGCTTGCTTCTCGACGTGTCACATGCGACCAAGCTGGGTCCAGACCAGTATCTTTCCCCTCACCTACTCGTGTATACATTTTCTTATCGTGATTGTGGTGATGGACGAGAGCGCGAAATGCAAAAGACGTCATCATGTCTCGCCGGTGACATCAAGGTTTGGGATTGCCACAGGAGGATTGAACTGAACCGTAGCAAAGCGCACACCAACACGCCGGGTTCGAAAACCCATCACGCACGCACGGATGTACACTATCGAAATGTCTGGTGTCTCTATTTCCTTGCCAAGAGCTGCACCCCCACAAATCAGCTTGCTATCAACCCTGGCCGTTGATGACCATGCCCGCCAATTCGGCTGGGCTGGAGGGGACGTAAGCTGACCTCATGGAACGCATGTCCCAATGCAATGGGTACATGTGGAATTTGCTTTTGCCGGTAAGGTTGCCCTCTCCAATGGTAGCACACGATGGCTACACCCAGTGTCGTCAGCGAGGCCCAAATGGCGCCTAGCGAGGCGCCTCCACGCCCACCATGGTTGCACAAGCTCCCCCCTTCGCCTTGCGATGCTTTACCTTCCAGGGACGGCCGCCGCTAGTGCTCACGTGTGTAGCACCAGAGATGGGAACCGAGCCAGTACTTTTCGCACCCCTAGTGCTTGTCTGAACGTCCGCTCCCTGTGGGAAAACGGCGGAACGGGGTCTTGTGGCAGGCGTGGGCCGGTGTGCTGCAGGTGGCTCGCGGCAGAGCATATACATATGTCCTTGCAGCACCTGCGGGGACCAAAAAAAACAAGCTTGGCCTGACGTCTTCTCCCATCCCCTTTCCCCCCTTTCACCCATTATTTTTTTAAACCTTGGCGGGCCATGTATTCCTACGACGAGATGGCCAACTACTGTATGCACGCAGTCAACGCCGGCTCCCTTGGCCTGGACATGTGCGATGACGCCGATGCGCCGAGCGGGCCCGGCCCGTCGGTGGATATCCATTGCGACGAGGATCCGGCTCCGAGCTCCACCCGCACTTTGGAAGAGACGCCGAACCATGGGGGCGGCAGCACCACCAGCCTTACCGACCTGCCCTTTGAGATTCGCCTCCAGATATATCATTGGGTCCATCTCATGAGCCCCGTCCGGCACGCCCAGCTGGCGCCGTGGTATCCCACTCCCGTTCACTGCCAGTACATCCTCCGCATCGTCGAGCCCGGCGACGCACGTTCCGACTCCGGCTCCAGCTCCGAGTCCGCATCTGAGTCCTCTTCCGACGAATCAAGCAAGTCAGGCAAGCCAAGCAAGTGTGCCCCAAACAGGAAACAGAAAAAATTCGTACCTTCACCGGGCCTTTTGTCGCCATTTCGACCACTCTCGGGTCTCCCGACGAGCCTCCTCCAGAGCAGCTCCCAGATCTATCGTGAAGCCCGCTCGATTCCCTTTGCCAGCAACGAGTTCGTCTTTGTCAACTGGTTCGCCTCGGGCCTCTGGGCCGCACGCGCCTTTACCCGGGCTCTGGAGCCATGGCAGCGCAACGACCTGCGCTTCGTGCGGCTCGAGATACTGGCACGAGACCTGGTGGGCGGCGGTGCGGGGTTAGAGGAGTGGCTGGCGCTATGCGAAGACTGGGCGCTTGGCGTCCGAGGCCTGCGGATGAAGATGGTGCTTGGAGGAACGGGGACGGGCGTCATGGCCTGGGGAGCCGCCGGGGCTGCTGCCCAGGCGCTGGACAGGCAGGATGCAGGACAGTCGGGCGAGATCGCAGCCGAGGCGAGAGCCAGGGTGGCGGACGGGCTGTCGACGATGGTGCAGCTGCAGCGCGTTGAGATGGAGCTCGTGTCGCGGTTGATGAAGGACCACGACAAAATTGAGTGGTGCACCAAGCTGGAGGAGTCGTTAAGGAGCAGTGGGCAACGTGGGGTGAGAGTCATATGCGTGGAGAAGGTCAAGGAGAAGATGGAGTGGATCAGGAAGGACGTTGCGATGAAGCATCTGCAAGGGCTGTCAGAGTACTGATTGACTGCAGGAGTTGTACCAGTTTCATGTTGTATTTTTTGGTCTTCTTGGATATTGTTTCGAACCGGCTGGTCTGGATGATATTGGGTTGATGATGACGAATGGCTCTAATGTGGGAGTATATTGGAGTTGGTTTGGAGTTTCGCGGAGACTGCATTGTACTTGCGGGAGGGCTATAGCAAATCTACCATAGTAATTGTTTGTTTGATTGACACATCTCGCTTCCCCCAATATGCTGCAATCGGTCCGATACACGGTGGACGGTGAACGGAGTTGCTCTCAACCCCGTCTCCGAATCAAAGACGGCAATAGCTCCTCGAACACCGCCCGGATCCTCAGACGGAGCTGGAGCTGGAGCTGAAGCTGAAGCTCCGGCGCCGGCCCGCAGCTGGCCGCCCCAACCCGCATCAACGCGCGTCGGCGAATCCAAGACGAGACGATTACCACCTAAATCCCCATCCAACTAGTCATCGAATGCTTACCGAGTTTTCAAGGCCCATGGAAAAAAAGACTCCGTTTCCAAACCCCATTTCCCACCCCGTCTCCTCGTGGGGAGCAGCTACCAGGGGGGAAATATGCAGGGAAAAAGCAGAAATGCATGCCACCGACCATCGGAACCCGGACTGGACCCTGGAAACGGCAGTTGAGACGTCCATAAACGAGGCCCCCAATGCCCTCTCAGCCCGTCAATGGGGGGGACTAGCCATGCACGCTAGGCATGTGACTTCGCGCGAGTCTCGCCCCGGCAATGAGTCACGTCCGCAACGTCACTGGAACGCCAGGTGGTAAATTAGTGTCGTACTGCGATAACGGGCACGTTTTTTTTGTATGCAAGACCGCGGCCGTGAACCTGTGACTCCGAATTGGCGTCCCTTTCCAATAGTAGCGATGAGTACAGCTGAACGAGGACTCACCTTGCCAATTTTAAAAAAGAAAATAAGTACTTAATTTCCGTAGGCGAAAAGAAGAAATAAACAAAAAGTGCGTTTCTGCCTGATTATATCGTTTCAAATCATCGGTGTAATTCGAAACTCCGAGCTTGAAAGGGCGGCTTTCAATTGGCGTCAGCAGCCTTCAACGTCATCCATCACACCTTAACTCTTCGTGGTGCACCCCGCCGCGACCGTTTTTTTTGTCGTTTTCACATCAACACCGCGGCCGATAAGAGTCGAAAGCCCGGGTCCTGGTCGCTTTAGACGGGGTCTTCTTTTTCTTCTTCGCTCTTCAGTTATCTTTTCTTATTACCCATTCATGGCAACATAGAGCCAAGTTTCGCCCCGTTCGCCAAAACACTCAAAACAGCAAAGCAACCATGGAAGCCCGGTGCCAGTGCGGTGCGGTCACGTTTACGACCCCCCTCCCGCAGCCGCTCGCGCTTTATATATGCCACTGCGCCGAGTGTCGCCGCCAGACGAGCTCGGCATTCGGGACCTCGGCAATCTTCCCTCGCTTCACCCTCCCGGACTCGGATCTGCTGAGCTGCTACAGGTATGGTCCAAAACGCTGCGAGCCTCCAAGGGAACCTTCCTTGCGACGCCCCTCCTCTGGGAAACCGATAGCCCCCACCCCGAGTTAAGAAGGCCTGAAACTAATTCCAGCCAACGGCAATAGTCGACCTACTGCCTCAGGACACCAGCTATATTGGTGAGTTATGGACTACTCAGCGCTAGTTGCCACTCCCCAAAACTAACACTTCCTGTGCAGCTACTTTTGCCGCAACTGCGGGACTCGGCTGATTCACACCACACCGGTAAGACCACAGCACTTCCCACCCCTGGCCAAACATGGCTTTCCCCCTTCCATAAGTCGTTTATGCAATTGACACTCACTCAAAGTCTCAGAGCAAAAACGTCGTCTCGGTCAAGGGCGGCTGCCTGGAGGGCCTGGACTGGAAACGCGCCATCCACATCTGGACCAAGAGCGCCATGGTGCCCATCCCCGAGGGCTCCGAGGCGCATTCGGAGACGTCCGGGTACACTGACTACGGCAACACCCAGGAGGACCTCGATCAGCCGGGCATCTTGACCGGCAACGGCGACTGCCTGTCCACGTCGTCCTAGATTGGCCGTGGGGCCAAAAAAGACGGAAGGTGAGCTTGATGCACTCGCTAGGACCAAAGAAAAAGTTACGCAGACAGTGGTTTTGTTCTCCATTCTCATCTTCCTTTTTCTTCTTCTTTTCTTTTCTTTTTTGTTTTGTTCATGAGAGATACCTGGTGGGTTTTGCTGCTGTCTGTTTGTGCCTTGGTGATATATAGGAGTTGTCGCGTTGTTGTATCTGTTGACTGCTGGTAGGTGAAGGAACCACGTCTTCAAAATTTAACGAAGGAAAAGGTTTGGTGTGATACAGGCGCATTCAACACAGTCAGTATATTAGGTTCATCGTCTCATAATCATAGTGTCAATACAGGGCTCCATCCCACTCCTAGACCAACTCATCCCTCAACAACTTTGTTTCGTCCTTTAATAGCATGATTATCGATTAATACAATGTCCGACTTGGTTTGTGTCCTTGGGACTTTCCAGCATTGACGTTGTACAATTACATGGAAGCATTCACTAATCATGGGTAGTTGGCGACTCCATAGGAGACCCACTTGATCTTCGCCCGGTGCCAGGCTGTTCCTGGTAACTCTACTGTCTATATTTATCATAAAACCTCATGGTACTAACGTTAATCAGAGTCTTTCTGGCCCTGTCGCAACGCTGCTTAACTCCTCTCCCAATATATGTGCGTCACTGGCTTGTCTACATTCTAAATTTGCAGGAGCCTTGTCGTCTTCATGGCGAAGCGATCTTTCTACATCGTCTGGTCTGTTACTTTTCAAGGTTTCCACCATCATACTCTGTATCGTTCCCCATCCGCGTGACATGACACGTAACAAGGGACGCAGCGAAGGTAGGGATATTACAATAATTTGAGTCGTGATTTCCGCCCATGCAAGGACATCTGGGATAAGTCAGCACAACCTAAACCATGGTAATTGCGGGAAGGGTTAATAAGTCTCTTACACAGTCCATATGCGAATATTGACTGGGTGGTAAGAACTAGTCTAGTTATGCTGACAAGAATTGTCGTGCCGCCCACCAGGAAGAGACATATTAGACTAGTCCTTTCCTTTTTTGGTAGAGCCTTTAAGGTTGAAAGCATGCCGAATGGCAAGAGGAATACTTGGAAATAAACATGTCAGCATAGGCCCATGGTTGTGCTAACAATGTGCTTACTGAATATCTCGGAGATGATGCCAATTGGCCAGTGAATAAATAATGGTTCTGAGGCTGCCCACAAGGTACACTGGGCGTCCTTTTGCCTTGTTGCAACATTAACTCGTGTATGTCAGGATGATGTCACAACGTCTCACCAATTCTGCCTTATGTCAACACCACACCAGAATATATCCAGGCACGCGGTGGTCAAGAACCCGCACGCAGTGTACACAGCGGTCAGACAAAGGCAAAGCCGCAGTCGTTCCTCGGTTATGGGGAACAGCTCATAGTAAAATGCAAGGATGCTGAATCTCGGAAAGTAGAAGCCCAAGTCAAAAACAAGGGTGGATGAAAACATCCACTGTCATTTATTTGGTGAGTTTTGGTCCAAGCACCGACCACTCGCGGGTAAGACTCACCACTGCAAATCCTTTACTATAGTATACTCCGAATTCAACGAAGCCTATAGAAATGAAATATGTGTCCCCAATGACGAGGCAGAGGAAAAATAGAATGGCGATTGCGAGGAAGATTTCTGACAGCCAAAAGGACGAAATTTTATACCGAAGGCGAACAATTATTCTGGCTATTATGGTAAGGAAGCACAGGCTCATCAGAGTCCATTCTGAAATCTGAATAATTTGTTAGAGCTCACAGAGCTTCTCAGTCATCAACATGTGTTTCTGCCCCGTAACTCACAATATAGCCCTGAGGACTGATGCCCATGCCTCTGGTTATTCGGACGCCCAATCATCAAGGTCGGTGTGTCCCTAGTCTTGGCCAAATACTAGCTATGAATTGGAAGTTGAGATAAAGATTGCAAGACAACGGGGTGGCTATAATTGGCGGCGAGAAATCTCTAAAATTAACAGTCAGAAATGCTGCAAAGGGGTGTAAATCTGAGATGTCTTTCTGCCTGTGAAAAAAGGTCAGGATTGGAAACACTGGAAGCGGCCGAACGTCGACTCGAGGGAGAGAGTCGGCACATCGCATTTGTTTAAGCGCGGGGGAGCTGAAACCATGCTCAAGACAGAAATGTGGCTGCAGGCCTAGACTCGCGTATCCAGCTGCCGGATTGCCGGGTAATGAGGTGGCGCAGCTGGGATGCTCGCAACCACTCCAATCGAGGCATTCCAGTGACGAGCATGAAGACGAAAAAGAAAGAAACGAAGTGATTAGAATGGGCCATGATTCTACAGAGTCTCACAGGGACCCTGGATATTTAGCCTCGGACATATCCGTCTGCAGCGATGAACAGAGTCTCACCAACCCCAGGGCTACCTTTTCCCACCGTGACAGGTCGTTGTTAGGCCCATGGCATCTTGGGATCGTATAGAGCAAGCCAGAGGATTTGCAAGGAATGGCAAAGACGCCAATCGGAAAGCTTGCCATAATGGCGCCCTACATACAGCCCGCGGACTGGGCGAAACGTTAAACACGCCAGGTGTAACTTGGCAAGTGGGCGACCGAAAACGTGGCACCCGATGATAGCCAGTCAGGAGGAGGAGGAGGAATAGATAAAGGATGATAAGGCTAAATAAATAACATAGACCTGAAAAGAAAGTTATAGTTCAAGGTCAAATATACTTATTTACTGTTATTGTTGATGTCATTGGGGCTGCCCTTACGTTAATGTTGGAGTGACATCTGCTCGGTGCACCATGTATTCCGTCCCCTCTGCTTGGATGGCGCGAATGCACGCTAAGCCGTTTGTGAACCGTTTAGCTACTAAACTAGCGGTTTTCATGGTCAAACCTTGTGATATCATGATCCTCTTCTCGGTTTCCCATCCTTTGCCAACATGGACAAAACTGCCTCTGCCACCTCGGAAGCCATATGGCTGCCACATTCGTATAAACATTTACATCGCAACTGTAGCTCACGTTAGAAGTATGGTTTAACAACGTCCTACCGTTGGGTTTCTACTGGCCAATCAATCCACATGTTGTGATATGGCGGTTGTATTGCTTTGTTGGGCACTCTCAGCCCCTGAGCCCAACTCTCCTTGGTGTTACCAGCTGGAATCTCTAAATAAAAAGGAGCAGTGATTTCTGTTTTGTCTTCTCGTAACTCCACTGCCTGAGTTGTTCACTGTTCAACATCACATCACAATGAACCCCTTCAGCATTGGCCAGGGCATCACCGATTTCATTCAGACAGCCGACAGAGTCCTTTCCGTATGCAAACTCTACCTAGAGACTGCCCATGACGCCCCATCGCAGCTAAGAACCATTCTCATTGAGGTGTCTGCAGTCAGAGACCTGCTTAACAACATACTCTTCCTCGCATCCTGCAATCAAAAGCAGTCAAACTCGCTAGACCGTCTCGCGGGAGAGGATGGTCCAGTTGAAGGTTGTCGCCGGGCTGTCGCCGAGGTTGAAAAGCTTTTATCTACCAGCCATGTTCTTGCCATGCCGAACCAGTCCCGAAAGCGGAAAAGGAAAGTGAAGCCGTCCTTAGAATTACTGGCTTGGCCTTTCAAAGAAGCAAAGGCCAAGAGGTTGTTGGAGCAAATAGCCCAGTACAAAAGTACAATCAACCTGTCACTCACAGCAGGAATTAGGCATGTACTTTCCGAGCAGTCACGTATTTACCATACAGATAATGAGTCCTAATTGTTGTTGTAGCCGTGATGTCAAAGATATCGAGGAGAAAATCACTAAAGTTTGCAGAAATCTGACTGGTGAGTAACACTGCGCAAGTACATCTGAACAACAGGATCATTCTAACTTCAAGTGCGAAAGGCCTACAAAGACAAAACATATACAAGTGGCTTTCCGTCACCGATCCATCCCCCTTGCATCATCGAGCCTGCCAATTGTACGAGCCGGGAACTGGAGACTGGCTACTCCGTTCTGAAAAATGGAATAATTGGCTCGAAGGCAATGTTCGCTGTGCTTAGATACATGGCGTGCCCGGCTCTGGAAAGACGATTCTTGCATCGCATGCGATTCAAAGCATCGAAGATATTCTCCCTACGATTCCCACCAGAGGCCTAAAGAATATTTGCCTCTACTATTATTGCTACTTTGGACACGGTCAGGCTGAGACGATTCCCTTTTTACGGTGGATAGTGAATCAACTGAGTCGACAATCAGACATGATTCCGCCCGGTCTGTACTCAATTTATGAGTCTGGAACCGAACCAAGCCTTGTTGACTTGTTGAGGGTTATTGAGGAGGCTTCACTAAACTTCAAGACGATCTATATTGTTGTGGATGCCTTGGATGAAAGTATTTCGAGAGGTAGCCTTCTTGATGTTATTCGAGATCTCGTTACGGACACAAGGTTTCAAAGATTCCGTGTTCTGGCAACAAGCCGAGAATACATTGATATTGAGAAGTCCATGTCAGATATCTCAGCGCCAATATCCATGCGAAATTCATTACTCGATGAAGACATAAGAGTATTCGTCAAATCGCAACTTCAAACCCACCCAAAATTGAAACACTGGCCAGCATTTCTTCAAAATGAGATCCTAGAAGCCTTGTCAGACAAGGCGAATGGAATGTAAGCCCGGCTCTACCCCTAATCAATGTTTATGCGGTATCAATTAACGTACGTAGGTTTCGATGGGTGGTATGCCAAATCCATGTGCTCCAACGCCTAAAGCCGAAACTTGCTGTAATAAGAAAGGCCATCGCCAGCTTGCCCAAGACTCTGGACGAAACGCACAAGCGCATATTTTCCGAGATTCCTCATGAAGCACAAATTTTCGTCTGCTGTACTCTAAAGTGGGTATGGTACCACGGGCAGATTTATCACGATTGTCTGATTTCCTGCAAGACTCTTCTTGCCCTTGTCCAGAAGAGCGCGTGCAATATTGACCCGTCTCTAGCGGATTATTATTTTGATGAAGATATGCTCCACGAGTTCTGTGGCTGTCTGATTGCAATAACGACCAAAAACAATACGACCAAGGTCTCTTTGGCTCATTACACCGTGTGGGAGTATTTAAACTCAGCCAAATTAAAGGGTGTCCCTTCTAAAAAATTTTCTGTGGATGAAGACAAAGCTATGCTCGAACTACTCCGGACTATGTTGAGCCAAATCAAGATAAACCCGGGAACCGACGTTGCTCATTTACTCACGGGCATTGGTCCTCGTCGACTGCAACACGACAGAATGGAAACAATTATAGTGGAGAAAGAACACCTGGACAATTTTACATTCTACCTTTTCATGACGTTGACGCTATCTCTTCAACGATGGGGCTCCGTCATTGCTCAGCATCATGATCTGATGGATCCCATCTTCGATTTATTAGATGTCTCAATATCACCTCTTATACATGTCAAAGGTCTTACTTCTGCTCCGCCATATTACGATATTGCAGAACTGGTTGGTGAAGATGGCCAGTTGGAACATTTGGAGGTGTCATGGAATAGTCTACCCGCATCTCCAAGCCTGGGCATGCTCTTCAATCTACTCTGGGTCGACAGCAGCTTTCAGCTAGCCCTAAATTGCATTGAAAAAACCGATGTCAAAAACTTTCTGGACACAAAACTCGACATCAGTATCTATATGCCCCACAGCTACGCGTGTTCAACTGCCAGTACATTTCGGGGATCTATCATTGCACTTTTCGGGCACCTTCTTCCCAGGGATCCCAAACCATTCAACTTTCTAGTGGAAAATGCAGCTGGGCATTTTGATCCTTCGATGGCTCTTTTGTCATGCATCAAGTTCCATAAGCACTATCTATGCACCGAACAAGAGCTTTGTCCTGTGGAACGATTGCTGAACCTTGGAGCGGCTACGAACATGCCTGGGTGCAGCGTTGGGCCGCTCCAAATAGCGGCTGAACTCGGGGATGCCAGAGCTGTCGAGGCAATGCTTCAAGCTGGTGCAAATGTCAATGATGTGAATGGCACGGGGAGAGATGTATTAGAGGAGCAGTGTTCCAACTGTATCACCCATACGAGGGGACGAACTGCTCTAGACGTTGCTCGCGCATATCACCATGTTGAAGTTGAGAAAATCTTGCTGCAACACGGAGCGACCGAATCAGTCAGCCGAGAAGATGAAAAATGCAATAGCAACGAGATAGATTAAACGCGTATCAATCAACGATCAATTATCCCACACGTTTGGGTCTTTAAGCTTATGTATATGCTCACTGCACAACTCAACTCACAACCGTAATCACGGCCAGGCCATCAGCAGTAGCCCACCGCCCGCAGCGCCTCACCAAGAGAAGAAAAGCTCAGCCGTATAGACAACGGCGACCTGCCACTTTTGCGACTCGCCTTGGCCAGCAGCGTTACGGTTACATCGTGGATGGGGAAAGCGGATAAAAGTGGCTTGACTCGGTAGAGCATCCGAAACACTAGGGGGAGTCTGGACGAACATGCACAGAACCAAAGGGGGGCATTTCACCCACAACGCCCAGCGCGAACCGAGTAGACGGGATGCGATGAGATAAATGACGGGACAAGCCAGGATCAAGAAATGGGTTTTTTTTTCCCAGGCTTCATCTCGCTTTCCAGATTTTAGCGCCCATCATTCAGATTCACTCCCCTCAATCACACTTAGGCGCCTACAACACACACCCAGCGAAGTGACAGTGAGAGATCTGCTGCACGTCATGTCCCATGTCAGCGCCTGCTGCGGGAGCTGTGAGACTGGGCGGCCCTCACCACGCGTTTGATTTTCCCCGTCGCCCATCGCCCTGGGCATCTCGTCGCCGCCCTCTCGCCATGTGTCTGGTGGTGTGGCGCCACTGCCCTGCGCCGACCCCTCCCTCATGCCTTTTTTTTCTCCCACGCGAGATTCCAGCAATCGGCGACGGGGGAAGACCAGATGATGGCGCGGGTTGCAGGGGAGGGGGGGGCTCACCAACCCCTGGCTCATCAACCGGGTCTTCTTCAGTTGAGCAACGAGGGCAGCTCTCAAAATCTCTCCTTGTCTTTCTCTTCGCTCGCATTTTTGTTATTGAATGAATGGTAATAGCATTGAAAACTAGTTTTGTTTTGCAACATCTCGATAAAAGGTTTCAGATCTTCTGATGCACCATTGAAACCCCCCTTGGCTCTCTCTCTCCTCTGCAACGTCGCAGCAGAGATGTCAAGCTTCCCGCCGTGTCACGGCCTCGGTCTCAAGCGATCCGAAAAGCCCACTCGCAGTGCAACCCCTGGCACCCGGAAGCCCCCCAACCCCAGTCGTCGACCTAACCACCATGGTGTCAATCCCCGTTTGAGCCTCAGACTCGAGTCAAGGCCTGGACCAAGGGACCTTCTGCGGTCACCTTGGCACCGGCGGCGCGGTTGGTTGTGCCCTACCGTATTGGCAGCTATGGGGAAATGCGTCGGGGGGGCCAGGTTTGGCCATGCTCGCGGTCCCGTTCTTTTCCTTCCATTTCGATCTCGCTCTTGTTCTTCCACTCTCCTTCTGTAGTCGGCACTCGTGTAGATCTCACTCTGCTTCACTCTTTGATCGTTTCCCGTGCTCGTCGGGCCAGGACCTGACGGCATATCGGCTCGCTTCTTGCACTTCTATTTCATTCTCTATCTGCCTCGGGCAACCATTCGATATCGAGATATCCAACCAGCACCGCGCTGTCTTTTCAGTCTCGTCGCTCCTCGACGATCGATCGAGCACCCATTCTTTTAAATAACTCACTGGTTGAGTTCAAGAAAAAATACATCAACGGCTGGACTGTTGATGTATCTCCTCCTAACGCGAGTCGTCAAGACGGAACAATATATTAGTATTGTGTGAGAGAGATCGAGTAGAGGAAAATGAGGATAATTACTTTGTGTACCTGGGCTATGCCCATTTCCCTCGCTCTTGTTAGTCACCGTGCCCGGAACACGAATTTCATCATCTAACCCGTCGTCAGGCCGCAACCACCGGCAACAGGAATGGGTTTCGCCGCGAGGAGAGGCAGGTATCTGCGGCTGCGGCAACGACGCCCAAGTTTGAGGGGTGAGTTTTCGCCGAAGCCATGCGTCGAAACTTTGTGAATAACACTTGTAGGCTTCGCATCTCATATGTTACGCAGGTCATGACGGAGACGCAAACATTGCAGGTTACCATCGCGGCCGATCCGGTGGTTCTCACTCAGATTGTCACCCAGATGGCTGAAGCAGCTGTAAGCACTCGACGATCGTATTTTCTCATTGAAGGAGATGTTAATGAAGGATATTCGCAGCCCGTGACTATCACCGAGACGGTCATCCAGCCCGTCACAGCGACAGAAGTGATTACTGTCGCAGGCGAAGCAGTAAGCCGTTCACGACTCCGAGCTTTGCAGGATGCTGACACAATTAGGCTACCGTTACGATAACTGAGACTGCTGCCGGGACATGCGCGGCTCCTGTGAGTACTCTTCTTGATTTTTGTTTCGTGAAATATATGCTAACAACACTCCAAAGGTCGCCAGCGAAGTTGACAGCGCCCAGAATGGCGTCGGAGTCTCTACCATCCCCCTGGCCGCAAGTCTACTACCGACCACCACCTTCACCTTTGACCCCCTCGCAACCAGTACAACAGCTGTCGCAGTCATCACCACAGCTATTACACCTTCGGTTCCTGCTTCCTTGTCTCAGGCTTCTTCGTCTCAGGCTTCTTCGTCTCAGGCTTCTTCGTCTCTGGCCTCCTCGTCTCTGGCTTCCTCGTCTCTGGCTTCTTCGTCTCTGGCTTCTTCATCTCTGGCTGCTTCTTCTTCCTCTTCTTCCTCCTCCGTCCTGTCAAGCGCCACCACAACCTCAAAAGAAACGATGGCCTCCGAGATCAGAATGACCCAGACAACTGCTTCCCAGGGACAGGCCACCAATCTCGTTCCTTCGGTGGACTTGGGCGGCCTCGAGCCCGACCCTTCGGCAGAGCTTGGATCCATCGTCGAAGGTTCGGCCACGAGCGCACCCGCAGAGGCTCCCTCGAGCACAACCCGTGCTGGCATCAACATCTCGAGCCTGAGCCTCAGCAGCGTTCTCGACCTGGGTAACTTGGCACCGGCTACAGCAGGCGTTGCAGCTCGGGCGACGCACGCAGCGTAGATTTAGTTATAGATGAAGGTTATTTCGGCCCCTTGTGGTCACCATACATATTCTGTAAGACTTGGTGAAATCGCTTGGAGAAAATGTACATAGATGTTTGTTTCGATAGTGGTAATAATATAGACGGGTCCGGCATTGTCCGGAATCGCGTCTTCATTCTCTATGGGTATCATGCCGTGTTTCTTTTTAGCCGCCCACTTCCCAAACGCCGGTCGATCAAGTTCATTTCTTTTCCGAAGCTGCTGCTCTAGACGCTAGTTTCATCTTCTTCGCCTGCCGCTTGCTGGTCTGTTGCGAGTCCTCGTCACCAGGCTTTCGCTTCTGATTTTGGTTCTGGCCCTTGTTCTTGTTCTTTTTCCCTCCCTGGCCTTCCTGCACATCATCTTGTTCCTCTTTCTTGGCAACCTCAACCACATCGATAACACCCCTGAAGCCGCTCCTTTTGATGCCTTCGTTGACTACCACGGAACGCGCCAGGGCCCCAAAAGCCTGCATGCCCTTTTCACTGGGCAGACCCCAGGCGTTCATCAGGTTGACAACGTCGGCGGGTGCTCGCAAGGACAGCGCATTCTTAGCTTCGCTGCTAAGTATAATTCCTCGCCCCCGGGTGGCTCGCACCAGGCTGGTGACGTTGCCGATAAAGGTGGCACGACCGCGAGGGTCTGCGGCCAAGGCCTGACTGTAACACACTTCGAAACGCACTCCGCGGGTCACGGCAGCCATGCAAGGCTTGGGTCTAAAGTGGAACTGGAAGTGCTGAGTAAGATCGAGAGAAATTATAGGGATATCGAGAGTGAGACAGGCATTTTGAAAGGCCTTTTCGGTTAGTGGCCGGATAGCCAGGAGGTCGTAGGCTGTGTTGAGCGACGGCAGGCGGTAGTTAGACGCCGCAGGGTCGGCAAGCGGGAGCGTGGCCCGGTGAAGAATGTTTGGGAGCTTCTTGGGCGCTGAAGGGGAAGCAGACAGCGTCGCGACAGAAGGGAATGGCGCAACGGGCGCGGCCGGGAGGGGTAGAGTCAAGGTGTGGTTGAGGGCGACAGTGGCATAGCCGAGGGTCGACGCCAGGGTGAGGGTTTCGAGCAGCTGATCCTGGGTCGTGGAAGGCGACCACATGATGTTGAGGTCGTACATGATGGCGTCGGCGATATATGCCAGAAACGAGTTCGTGGATGAAAATTGGTCGTGATGGTGGGGGAAGAGCGCGAAGAGGTTGGATGCCTACTGCGGCATCGTCGATGCAGAGGAACTTGGCAAACGGAGGCAATTGCTATTTCGAGGACAAGACGCAGTGTTTCCGAAACAGTTCGTATCGATTTCTAGTCCGTACCGTGAGCCGTGGCTTGGGTGCCGCGTAGCTGTCGCGTGGGATCGCTGTTGATCAGTCACGACGATGCTGCAGTCGAGTTTAGCTTTTTTTTTCCTCTCACGCTCTGCCAATGACGCAGCTGCAGGTACGTGGGAAAGTTCAGTCGGAGCTAAAAGTGGCCCGTGCACGGCGTGGGGTAAGTACCGGTCGCTAAAGTATAGCGGGTGTGGCAGCTGGAGGGAACCATCGGTAGTGGATGATTGGGGGAAAGATCCAGTGAGCGACGCGAAACGGATTGCAGCAGATACCAGTCATCGCCAATCCCGAAGGTCAAATCGGCCTCGGAGCCATGTCCTGGGCCATTGTTTCTTCTACTTTGGACTTCAATTGTTCTAACTCATCACCTACATGACACTACCGCACGAGCAGAAGCAGAAGCAGAAGCACACTTACACCCAGACTCGCACCACATGCAATTGTGGCAAAAGACCGGCTGCGATTAGACAAACCAACCAACCGGCGTCTGGTTGCCAAGCCCACTGCGCCTCACCCGCCAACAGCCAGAGCCAAACGCACTGAGCAGAGGGCGAGGGAGGTGACGACGACCTGTTCAAATAGTGCTGCGTCCATCTCCAGCCGTCCCGCTGCAGCTAGGAAGCCTGCCGTGACTACTAAATCCTCGCTCCGCCGCAAGCATCCCCTCGATTTACCTGATCTCCGTCAACACACGGCGCATCCTCCTTCTGCTGACGTGAAGCCCTCCGTCCCGCTACCGCTGCCGCTACTGCTGCTGCTGCTGCTGCTGTTACGCCTAGCTACACGCACGCACGCGACCTGCTTGTTGTTTTCGACGACTCCAGACCGGCTGCGGTTCTCCGGAACGTGCCGCCGCGCCTTGTCTTCTCGCTCCTTCGCCCTCGGCCTCTCGCACCCAATCGTCGGTCCCCGTCGGCACCATGTTCTTCTTCTTTGTGTGCGGTGAGCACACTTTCCGCAAAGAGGTGGCCGGCTACGAGGGCATGGTCTGCCAGTGCCACCACTGCGGCAACATGGCGGGCCACGTCCTCAAGAGCAACCCGTGGTTCACCTTTTGCTGGGTAGTACGTATTTGTTCCTGTCTCCTCTCTGTTTCCTTTCGTCGTGGCATGGCACAGAGACGCATCCGTATACAACGTAAACATGTACTTGTAGCTGACCACCACACCACCTCGCACCAATAGCCCGTCATCCCACTCTCCATCTCGGGCTACACGGACGTTGCCTGTCGCATCTGCAACTTCCACGAGCCCCTCGAGAACCGCCCAGATGTCAAGGCCATGATGAACAGCGGCAGCCAACAGGTGCCCCCGCAGGGCGCCCAGTATGGAGCACCTCCCCAGGGCGGCCAATATGGAGCCCCTCCGCCCGGTGGCAACCCGCAGATGCGATATGGCTGAGCCGTCTCTCTCCATGCTCCGCCGCGACCTGCCTTTGCCTATTCCGCCCACTCGGGGAACTTGGCATGCAAGCCACGGATCCGTCGGGGAAGCCTCCTCGACGCCCGCATTGTCTGGCTGCCGTCTGTTTTCTTGTCGTCTTTAATGCCCTCTAACTAACTCACACACTATTGTTTTGGGGTCCGTCTCCGGTAGGCAAATCATAGCCTGGCGTTTGGGGGTGACTTTGTCGGGGCAATGAACCACGGGGATGGAACCTGGTGACGACACATGCCGCGCAATTTGGGTAGCTTGTCTTTTTTTTGCTTGATCGCCATTCCTGTCCGCGTGCATTAAATCAGGGTTCAAGGACCCGGAATCTCTAGTCTGATGAAGCCAAACGTTTCGTCTCATTTCATAAGGCTGGGCCCTTCTCGAGTTTAATCAAGATTCTAATTGCCGTTTCATTCCTTGGCTCTCATATCCATCCATCTTATCCTTCTCTTCACTTCTCATCACTGCTCATCGGAGCGGCTTGACGCTATCTACCAACTGACAGACAAGGACCAACAACAGCAAACGACAATGTGGACTATTGCTTGCGTGTTTATCCCCTCCGTATTATACTACTCATGGATCACATACCTCCTCTCTGCCGGAACAGGATACATCATATGGTACCTGGAACAATGCCGAGCATTTGTTCAGCTCTTGGCGGAACGTATATCCTCCTATGGCTCCAAGACTGTTTCTAACCTCCACGCTTCCCATCTGCCCCTGTGCCGTATGCGCGAAGGCAACCGCTCCGCTGACAAGAAAGACAATAATTCCCAACCCCGATCCCGCAGTGTTTCTCCCAAGCCCGCGCTAGACTCCAGGCTGGGCCCTCGATCTCTTGGCTCCTGGGTCCGGATCTGGGACGCCACCCGCAAGGCACGGGCTGGGAGCTCAATCAGCTCGTCCACAATGTCCAGCGGGAGCCAAGAGGCCAAGAGGGTCTACCAAGCTAATGCCAGCGCTGCTGCCGCCGCTCACCCAAGGTCCCCCTTCCTCCCCGAGGACCAGCTCTACCTCCACCACCGGCTCCCGCTTCACAGGGCACCCACGGCCCGCACCGTCAAGCTTCACTTCGCACACCTCCCCTTTGTGTACCAGGACCTCGCCGACAGGTGCCTCGCCCGCGCTGCCAAGATGTCTCCCGGCCCGGCCCGCGAGCGCAGGCAGCGCATGTGGATGCTCGCCACAAGGCTGGCGAAGAAGTATCGCGGACTCGACGTCACTCTGTCCGACAGGTTTGTCAAGTCCGTGCTGGAGAAAAACTCCAGCGTGAAAAGACGAAGCAAGTATTGGGAAACCGTGCTAGAAGAAGTTGAGGTACGACTTGGCCCCCCCCCCTTTCATTCTTTGTCTCATAAACTCGTCCCGTATACTCACAATTTCTACACAGAAAGCCAATGCCTCATGGTCCCTCACCCGGCTCTGGATCGCCTTCTGCGTCGCCCAGTCCATCGTCGTCACGCTCATCTCGAGGATGCTCCCACCAACCGCCCAAGCAGCGCTGATGGCAGCCAACGCGGCGGCTTACATGTGGTCGGCCAATGTCCTGTGGGGCATGGTGCACGCCCGATATGCAGTCAGAAAGGCAGATGAGCAGGAGCTCCACGATCTCATGGGTGGATTGTAACCAATCCCAGGACCATGTCTGACTCAAAAAACACAAAATGGGTGGCTCTCTTGCTCGACAAAGTTTCGAAAATCTTACCAGCGTTGTTTTCTTTCAAAGTAGAGTGTGTATCGCTGGACTATTAAGCATCTGTTAATTACCTTCATAGAATATCGTCATAAAAAACTAAGAATGCAAGTTCAAGGCAACAACTGCGGCCGTGTATATATATCTGTATTCTTTCTTTCCAGTTGCGCTTCATGGGTATCCTCTCTTTCCGTTATCGTCAAAAGTGCCTTTTGTCGTGTGTCTATGCCATCAACTAACTTCTCGATGGTCCGGCATCGTCGCCCCGGCTCATCTTCAGACTCTCCTCCATTGCTCTTCGCAGTTCCTCGTCTTCCTCCTCATTTTCTGTAGACTCTTTTCCCTTGCCTTTGGAGTTCTGGCGACGGAATTCCTCTTCAGCGAGACTTTGCTTCTTGACGTATTCCATGACAATCTCTTCCTCGGTACGCTGCGTCATTTCCGCCTGCATCGCCTCTTTTGAAGCTTCAATAGCACGCTGCAATTCAACATCTTCATCTGGTTGTGCAGGGGGGGCAGTGACGTTTCGGGACTCTTCGAGAGCTCGCTGCAGGTCAGCGTCATCATTGTGGCTGGGCTGAGTAGCAGCTGCAGCCTTTGACTCCTCAATGGCGCGACGCAGCTCAGCATCCTCATTATTGGGTAGCTGTTGAGGGGTTGCATTAGTACCCATAGCGTCGAGTTCCACAAACCCGGATTCTTGTGGCAGAGACGTTTCAGTGAACATGCTCTGCTGGATCGCCTGTTCAATAAGGTTCTGGTACTCTTCATCCGTGATCTGGTACTCTTCGTCATCAAATATGGTGAGGTTTTTCTCAGGCAACGGGCCAGCGGTGTCAGTTGACTGAACTCTCTCCTGCACGGCCCTGATACTCTCACGAATAGCAGCCTCGACCATTGCATCCTCTTCGGCATTGCCTTTAGAAGTCTCCCGAACTGAAGCCTGGATGGCTTTCTCGAGTTCAGCATCCTCCGCCGACATCTCCCGGGTGCTCTCTTCCTGTTGCGGCAGCTTCAGGTCAACATAGCCAGCATTCCATGCTTCTCTGTTGGATTGAAGTCGTTTCCGTTCCTCAAACGATAGGCGCTTAGTTTGCAAGAATCCTGTCGGAATATCGCTGGGTTCGCTGCTGCCATCCATAGGCATGGTGATCAATGGAAGCTTTCCATCATTCTTTTCCTTCCTCTTCCTCATGTAGAAATTCTTGAGGTCGAACTTTGAGTTGTTCCACCGTTTGAGAATATCCTCCCTCTCCTCATGGCTCGAGTCCAGCAATTCTCGCTGTCCTTGAATGACTCGTGAAGAAATGATGTAATTCTGGACGCTTCCAGCAAAGTATTTGTTGATTTCCGCATGAACGCCTTGCATCGTGTATGCCGGGATACCCCAAATACCTTAACGCGTCAGTCTTGATTCCCAGTTTTCGCCTTGGCCAACTTACCTGCTGCTGGTTTTGTAATCAACCCTCCAATTCCTTTGCCGAATCCCTTGACCAAACCTACAGCGCCCTCTTTCTCGGCACCCCTCAAAGGTTGAGTCACAAGGCCCGCGACTCCGTCAAAGAATCCATAGCCCAGTTCCTTGCCTGCCACTTTAATTCCAGTGCCGAGATCAGTAACTTTTTCGACTGGCCGAATTGTGTCATCGTTGTAGAGCCGTGGGATATTTCGAAAGCCCTTGGCCAATCCAAGACAGAAATTCATTGGGGATTTGACCCCAGTAGAGACAATACGTCCAACACCGCGACCCGTTCCGGCTACCGCCTCAAGTCTAGCACGGTTCATCTGCGCCCATTCTCGATCTGTCAGTTCCTGCGATATTTGTTCCTTTGAGAATCGAGAGCTTGTCCGGGTTTGCAAACTAGACGGTGCTCCAGAGATGGATGTCGAGATTGTCGATGCATCACTGATGGATGGCTGAGAAAGATTAGAGTGGCTGGTAGGCATCGTCGAGGCACTGGTGCTAGTATTTGTCTCACTCTGAGCCGCAATAGAAGAGTTATCGGGCCCCAAAGTATTCGAAGAGGTGTTGTCAAGCTTAGCAAAAGTTGGCCCAGGTGTCGAACCCGCACTTGGTGGAGTTTTGGGCTTGTCGGTTGCCTGAGAGGATGGTCTTGTCTCCGTTGCGCCAACCTCCTTGACCTTTTTGAAACTCTTGAAAGCATCCCTTGGCATATCGGCAATGGCCATCCCAATGCCTCCAAGATCTGCAACCAGCGAACAAGCACCCGCAGAGATGGGATCGGGAGGTTGGTCCTCAGTGATGTATTCTACTGAGCGGTGCCTGTGCCATGTTAGATTAAGTGGCCTCTGGAAGAATATGGGGAAGCTTACAGTTTCAGGTCGGTATACTCCATCAGTCCTTGGTCAACTAACACTGCAGCCGCAAGAGGGCTCAACCGAACATCAGTCCTCCTTACTCTCCAGGCAGCGGTCCGGCTGGGAGCAACAGTGCATCGCATTTTATCAGTGTCAATATGATCATGGAAGCTCTTACCACCCACATCAGTGCCCTTTTCTTCTCGAATCTTTTGGCCTAGTTGAGTTGCCTGGTCCAAGGTGCTTGGCAGAAGACAGAATCGTATGGCTTCAGCCAGCTTTTCCGCCGTCAATTCCTTGTAAGGGATTGGGTCCGGCCCAGCCTTAGCCCTAGCAATCATGGCACCCCAAAATGGCTGATCGCCGAAGAATGGCACAACCAGTGTCGGTTTGCCGGCTTTGATACCGGCAGCGGTGGTGCCAGCACCACCATGGTGGACGACACAAGACACGTGCTCAAAGAGCCAGTCGTGAGGAACATTTCCCAGCATGAACACATTGTCAGGGAGTCCAAGCTCATCGGCTCCGAGGCCGCCCCATCCTTTCGAGACCAGCGCCCTAACACCAGAGAGTTTAACAGCCTCGAATATCATTTCAGTCATTGCGTTAGGATCATCGACAACAATTGAACCAAATCCAATGTATACAGGAGGAGGACCATCATGAAGGAAGGCTTCTAGTTGAGGATCGGGTGTATATGAAGATGCAAGGTTAAGAAAGTAAAAACCAGCGATATCAATGTGTCGACCCCAATCATTAGGCTTGGGGATCAAAGCGGGCGACCAGCAGTAGGTCCAGGATACTTTAAGTCTTGCAAGCAACCCAGGTGCCCAGATTAGAGATAACGGTGGTAAGTCGAGCGCCTTTTCTCGGAATCGATTAATAATATCACCGAGCCCTTGCCAGGTCATCATCTCCACAAGCGTATAAGTCATATAGTTTGTCATAACATCATCAGCGTTAGAAGATTGGATGTTTGCCAAAGGGTGTGGGAAGGCTCTTGTAGGAGACCACGGCATGCTGATGGTAGGTTAGCAGGCAGACTTGGAAGACAGGTTGGGTGCTGGCTCACGTAAACATCATGTGGAGAGGAATTCCCAGTTTCTCTGCGATGTGAATGTGAGCAAAGCTGGGTGGGTTCGCAATGATGGCATCCGCGACAAATGGCTCCCCAGGTAGCTCTATAGAGGTATCAAGAGGCGCATTCTTGCGATGAGGTTTGGGTGGCGGCCCCAAGCCATCTCCAGCTTCGATACAGGAGCGCCAGCATCCGAATAAAATTTCTTGGATTCCTCTCCTTCGCTTGCTCACTTCACCACTCGTGATTGCATCAAATCCGGGCATCAGACCGGGATGCTTGACCATAAAAGCCATCAATTCCGCTGGATCACCCCCAATGTTGAAGAATTCAAGATCATTCTCTTCAACAAACTTCTGGAATGTCGCATGTGTGGCTATTCGGACTCGGTGGCCGTACGTTTCTTTGAGCACCTTCCCCAAGGCGACGAATGGTTGGACATCGCCACGCGAGCCAACAATTTGTATGACAACATTGAGTGGCGGGGGAGGGGTCTGGCCTGGTTGGCCACCCAAGCTCGGTGGGATATAGGCAGGAGGAAGGTCAACGGGTTCGGGTTCGATGGATATTTGGTTTTGGAGCGTCGGGGCAAGCAAGTCGGCAAGTCGCCGGGTCTTGGTGTTAATGTTGATGTTAACTCGACCATCGCCTGGAGGTGGTGTTAGCTAACGACCCCGCGATAGGTAAAAAAAATGGCCGTGTTTGAACTTGCCCGTCAGTGCAGCGCCCGCCTCAAACCCCGGTTGGGAAAACTGGAGGTTATCGTGGCTATCTCCGTATAGCGGGGGTTGAGCTTCGCCGGGGTCGAGGTCTGGCAGCTGAAAGCCGTCGGTGATGAGCGTCTGAGAGGCCTCATCAGGCGCGACCCGCAGCTGGGCAGACTGCTGTCGCGCCAGCTGCTGCTTCTCATCGATAGCTGTCATGGCGCCAGGCGTCGGTAAATGAACTCAAACGATGTAGGCCTGCGACATAGCCGAGCGTGGTGGCAGCATTAGAGGGAGAATGCTACAGCCTGGAGGAAGGTGACGGGGTTATTTAACGGGAGCATTAATGGTGGGGTTTGCTTTTGGAGCTATCGACGTCAGCCTTCTTTTGGGGCCTTGAGTTGACATCCGAGCCACGCTTACGCCTCACCCAGTCCCAAAAATAACCAATGATCAGAGATCGGGGTTTTTTTTCAAATACGAAAAATCCGTCCGCGAGTCGGATAGGAGAATCGCGCAGATCACAAAACTCCTTTTCCGGTTTCGTCGTATTTCTTAATCAATGCGGCACAGCCGGTCGTGGAGCGTTGGGGATCCAAGCATAGGCACTGCTCAGAGTTGAGCACAATCAAAGACGCAGCATGTAAACCCTGCCATACAAGCTACTTCCCAAAGATGTTTCTTGATAGAATATCGAGATTCAAATTTAAAATCACATTTGAATACCACATCTATAACTTGGGCCTTTGTTGTATCGCTGCTTCTCGGCCTTGCCACTCCTCTACTTGAAGCTTGAAGCACACCCGCACCAAAATGCAAAACACGGCAGAAGCAATAAGACAGTCCCAAATTAGAGAAAGATAGAAATCATTAAAATGTTTTCTATGCTTATATTATTGATTTGTGCGCATTGGTTTAAATTATCAATGTCCTTGTTTAGCAGCTCTAACAGAAGCTCATGTCTCCACGCATGCGCGACCACGAGCCTAGTTCATCACCCACATGAGATAGTCCAAACATGAACAGCTTTGCCAGCTGCCACGCCCACTTATGAATGTTTGATTATACCGACGCGATCCACTCGACGCGTCCAGTTCGTCATTCTGCAATAAAAAAAAATGATCCTGATCTTCCCTATTCCTTTCTTCCCTTCCAACAGTCACTCACTGCTCTGAAGGCTCCATCACTCCCCCAGAGCACCCGGATTTCTTGCATACGCTTTCGTTTTTTTGTCACCATTGACTAACTTGGTCTCTCTTTTCGAATACTATCTCTCCTGTCCCCCACTGATCATTCCAGCTCGTCGTCATTCGACAACTATTCGCCGAACTCCCTGGTTCAATTGCTTTAATCAACGATTCATGATGAAGACTAAGGTTCTTTCTCTCATTTACTCTCCTCGGTCTAGCATTAAGCGATCGGTAATCCTCTCATATCCCATCTCTGACAACCCGTGATTCTAACCACATCCATCCTTCTAGGCCTCTAACATGTATTGACATATCGTTACAAGGACTAAAGGGACATGCCACTAATCAGTGTGTAGTGACGATGACTACGATGAGCTTGGAGACTTTTCCAAGAAAGATGTCAAGAAGCCCCGCGTGATTGAACCTCCTGAGCAAGCACCGTGCCTCCGTTGTCTCAAAGGAATGCTCACTCCGGGAGCTGATGTCGCAAAGTACATCTGCGTATCGCAGCAAAGTAAGTCAGCCCCACTAGTCTCTAATGAGCTTTGAAGAGAGAATATTAACTACGAGACAGTTTCGGGCTCTTCTAGAAACTGCGCTAGATGCCGTCGCTACCATGGTAGATGTGATGCTGCAAGTATTCCCTGTCCTCGTTCACTGGATAATACTGACCCTCAGCTCATTTCTAGGTCCCCGATAAAGTGATCAACGAGGCCAAGGCCGTCCAGCATGCTGTTGTCCGTATTCAAAACGGTGAACCCGTAAGTTTCTCTTGCATACAATACTAAGTCAAGACCTCACATTGGTAGGTTGAAAACTACGATATGATCGCCGGAGCTTGCAGAGCAGCCCTCAAATTGCCTGTCGTTGATCTCACTATCCAAGATCTTACTCATCCGGAACCTTCTCACCAGGATCTTCTTCACCAAGATCCTCCCCAAAATAAGCAGCTAGGCATTACTTCGTTTTTTCGCAGACCCGTCCGCCAGGTCGCCATTGAGGCAGCTCCTCGGATTGCCTTTCAAGCCTCCTTCGAGGCGGACCTCCGTGCTTTGAACAGAATTTCCCCACCCAGTTCTCAGGAAATCGTCCAGCCAGTTTCCAAGAAAGAAAAAGAACAGTCTCCCAAAAAGCCCGTTTACGTGTCCGCGGGCTTTGGCCTAATCTCCCAGGCTGACAAAAAGGAGCGGAAGCTGAAGGATGAACGAGCAGCCCTGGAAATTAGCCAGCTCGAACTCAGCAAAAAGATTACTCAGTTGGAGCTAGAGATGGGTAAGATGGAGCAGGAGAAGATCAACATCAACGGTGTCATCTCAAGCCTGAACGAGGAGCTATCAGGCTTGAACCATTTTGACGCCAAAAGGGATTTGAGACAGGTAAGAATGTCACTTGAGGAGGAGCAGTGCAACCTGAACAAGCTCCTTGCCGTGAAGGAAAGAGAAGTGGACAGTTTGGAGGCAGAAAAGGTTGCCAAGAAACGCCAGATTGATGATATCGGCAAACGGCTGTCAAAGGACTAAGGTCGAGAACCGCACTGAAGATCTAGCTCCCCCAGACATTGCGTATCAACTTACGGTTTATTATTCCAACATCCAATTCATGGCCGAGGTCTAGGCAATCGGCTGTCATAAGGCAAGACTTGGAAGCTTCTGTTCGCATATTTGTTTAAATCCTGGTAGGTCGAGCAGTCGATTATCCCAAGTACAGCATTCGCTAACATAGCACAGCGTTTGATCGTCTTTATAGTCGCGATATTCGTTGCGAGCTCAAACGGAACTTTGGTTTCCGCTCGTTTCCACAAATCAGAGTACGAGAATTAAGGATGGGCCCATGCTATACTTGTAGGATCAATGATTGGCGTTTGTATGGACAAAGGAACACGGTGTGCCAAGGTTAAACTCGAAGACATGTCTAGTATTGTCAATTATCACAACCATAACTGCCAGCTCCTCAGAGCTATTATTGTACGCATAAAATAAACCCAGTTGTGCTATTCGAACCGATTTGTTTTCGTGGTATAATACAAGGTTGTCTCGTCCAAAGAACCGCGGTGCAACAAACAAAACGTCCGGCGTGGCGGCCAAATTACCCCCAATGTAGATCCCACATCATCGAATATCCCAGATGAAAACCTACGCCACTGTGCAAAGCACCCTATCCCGTATGCCTCCGCAATCAATCCGCTCCGTCATCGACCATCGTCATTTAGCTCGAGAATTTTCTGGTGATCTTGGCAATAACTAAAACATGGTCAGATGGCGATATATGTGGGTGTAGAGTCTGGCAGGACGTACTGTGAAGAGCAACAACGCTAAAGATGAAAACCAGGGACAGAACGAGGACAACAACGGGGTCGACCTTCAGACCGGGCGACTCGTCAGTGTAGAGGCCTGTAATATATTAGTGACATGTCCCACATGTGTCATGACACCATTGATAGTGTCACACGACCAGGTTTTGGCAACGTACGCAGCATGGTGCTGCTGGAACCACCAGCACCAGCAGCTCGGGTGCTGCTTGGTCGAGCATTGGCGATCTTCTCCTTCTGGTCGGCGGCAGCACGTCGTCGGATGGCAGTTCGGGGGCCGCCAGGGGGAGTAGGGGATGAAGGGCGGCCGACGCTGGCGCCACTGGCAGCAGCGCCGCCGTTAACGGGAGAAGAAGGGCGAGGAGAAGACTGAAGAGATCCGTGTTAGTTTATCCAAATTGAGATGGTAGGTTCATGGCGTGGAGGGACAAGATCGCCCAAGCGAAGCCGTGGCCAGCAAAGCTCCCAGGGATTGCGACGCTAAACCATGATGCGTCGCGACCACGTGCAATTGCTGGACGACGTCTGGGAATTCGGGGACGAAGCGCGCGTACCATTATGTAGAAAACCGAAAGGCGTTATAAAAGGAGAGTGACGAGGAACCGCTGCAGGATTCCGAGATCGAATGGGCGCGAAAAGAAGGCGAGGATGTAGCTGTAATGATGGAATTGAAGACGGCGAGCTTGGCTGGCGAAATTATGGCCCCTAGCTGGAGGGAGCGAGTTGAGGCCACCTTCGCCAGAAATGAAGAGTCCGGCCAAACTATTCTCCGCCACGGCTGGGCCCCGAAAAGGCCACCTCCACACTACCCCACCGAGCTGCAGGAGACGAAAAAGGTAAATCATTCAATTAAGTTACACGGAGATCACAAGGGAGCGTGCCCAGGTTTCCTTCAGGTCCTTGCAGAGTTGATTGTCGCATTGCCAAACTCCCTCCCACATGCGCCCAGAACACGGGTCAAAAATACCATTAGTCTCCTCAGTCGCGCAAGGGCTATGGAGCATGTAATATTGATCCCAATACAAGCCTCTGTAGAATTTGCCCAACTCATAACATGTCCCAATGTTGCTCGAGGCGAAAACTACGACAAATTTAGTCAATAACGCAGAGTCCATTAACAAGCAAACAAAACAATTGACACGACATCCGTAGAAATAGTTAATCATTTGGGACGAGGATGTCCGTGCCAGATAATCAGAAAGTTCATTACCATCTTCACCTGCTCCTTGGTTAAAGGCCAAGTTAAGTTGTTACTTTCCTCAAAGGAACAAAAAAACTTGCCAATCATCACAATTTGTGGAAATGCATTGCATTTCGCAAAATTCTCCGCCGACTCTGCGTATGGAACTGACCAAGTGAAAGAAGACATTGCATAGGAACCAAAACTACAGTCAAAGGTACATATTAACAAACACATAAATGCATCAAGTAAATAAATCAATATGATTGACAAGAAAATGAGATAATTTGTTTAGAATTAGGCCATTTCTTTTCGGTTATTCGTAGACTTCTTCGTTGATGCCTTCTAGTATGATATGTTTCCGGTCAACTGCACGAGAATAATTTCTTTAACATGTTGGTTTTGCTTCTCACTTCATACAACCATCCTATAACTGATTTAGCTTTGACGGACCTTTGGCAATATTATGATACAGATTTTCTCAAACAACTTCATAGAAACTTCATTCACAAATGAGGGCACAGTACTTGGGGGGAGTTTTACAATTTGAGGAGCCTATGTATAGCAGAGACGGCAGTGACCTCCACACCTGCTGATCTTTGTTCCATCAACATTGACGCACTCTTGCTCGCTTCAGGATCTGCTCGACAGACCCGGTATGTATAAGGTGTATAATCAAGAAAAAAGGAGAAGCAGAAGCAGAATCAAGACGCAAACCATGAGACAAATGGAATCGCAATAATCCCCGCCTTCAGAAACGGGGCTATCCACAAGGGGGCGCCTCTAATGTGACGCCCACTCTCCCACCCAAAAACAAAAAAAAAATCCATCGCCTCGAGGTTGGAGCAGGGAATATTCTACCATGACAGGCTATATCCCGTCCCTCGGCTCTCTAGGCGCGCACAGCTTTCCGTAACCCCAACATATCCATCCCAATTGGAGGAGAAGAGCCTGCCTGTTCTTCCTCCCACAGTCGTCCCATGCTTTTGTGTCCCATCTTTTTCCGCTCCGAATCCTTGGGATGTATGATGGCAATGCCTGCTCTGGAAAAAATAGGGAAAGTCTCTTTATATATGAGAATCCCTTGAAGTCTCATGCTGAGGGTGTGTTGTTTGAGCTGCTCATGGAGGACCGGTTGTTTCCACCGAGGCCCAATTATATAAGATTAGGACAATAGTACATCTACACCAGGAAACGAAAGCTCTCAACCAAACGCCTTCCGCTATGATGGCAATTCTGCAGATCGAGGTGTGTTGTGACTCGTGAGAATGGTGTTATGACAAAGTAAAGTGGTAGTGATACTAGAGTGAAATTTTGGTCTCTCAGAGAGTGACATCAAGGACAAGGCTGACATCCGACACATTGGGGCCGGCCAGGTCTTCGAGAACGGGTATCAGGTCTAATAGCTCGTTGTCGTGAGCATCGGAGAACCAACTGCTGATGGGGACGGCGTGCTGAGGGTGGAAGATGTACGAAGTGGGAGAATTGTCGATGATGATGGTATCCTTCAAGTCTCGTCCGACTTGGGAGAGATCCTTGACGTAGTTGCCTTGGTGGTTATAGCAGCTCTCGCGGAACAGTCGGTGGTGCACAACTTTGTGAATGTCGAGCTGATCCAATAGGGGGTCGCCGTACTGATGCATTGTTAGCTGAATGTTTGCGCCTGGGAGCACCTCAGTGTAGACCAACCTTAGAGACAGACGCCGTAAAAACGACAACTTCATATAGCTCGCCAACCCTCTTCATGAACTCGTCCACACCTGGCCGCTTGATGACATAGACGTTGTGGTAGTTGCCCTCGATCTCGACGGGAATAGTAAAGTCGGCTTGGTGGAGGATCTAATTGGAACTAATTAGCGCATGTTGCAGATATGGTGTTTCAGGTGTACGACATACCTTGAAGGAGCTATGAACAAGCGTCTCGTCCAAATCCAGAACTAAACACTTTCTTCCCTTGTGTTCCGGGGCAATTGGAGGCAATAACCACTTAGTAGGCGGGGGAGCAGAAGGGCCGGCCTCAGCATAGGGAGCTGGCAGTGCCGGGGCGGGACCGGGGCCGGGAGGAGGAGGAGGCACTGTTTGGTTTGTTTCCTCAGCGGCCGCGTCGGGGGCCGCTTGCGCCTCGTCCGCACCAGCTACGGGAGCATCTCGCATATCAACGTCGCTGTTCTCGGCGGCGGGCGGGGCCTGGTTCGCTTCGTCCTTGGGCTGCTCCTCGGCGGCAGATGTCGTCGGGGGCTCGACGGTAACCGCGGGAGGGATAGACTGCTTGGATTCGCGATTCTCTCTCTCCGTCACGGTAATCTCGTCGTTGGTGCTGCCGGACGAGATGGTCTCGTTCTGGGGCTCGTGGGTCGCAGGAGCCTCTTGAGGCTCTTTCTCCGTCACGGGCTTGGGCTGTTCCTGGGGCGTCTGTGTGCGCGACTTTGCAGTCGCCGGTCGCTGAGGAATCTTATCAAGCTTGACAACGTTCTCGTTGTTCTCATCCGGGTTGGGGGTCTCGGGTGTCACGCAGCATCCAAAGAGGGCAAACAGGCCACCGCTCTTCTTCTTCTTCTGGGGAGGGCTGACCGGAGATGTAGGCTGAGAGTTGACGGGTGTGTTTGATGGTTCAGTGTCTGCGCCTGTCCTGTTGCTGGATGTGCTGCCGTTCCGTCGCCTTCCCCGGAAGCTACCTTTAGAGTCTTTCGATCGGCTTCCGATGCTGTTCCGCGGGTCGCTGACGGTAGCCCCACTCAGTCCAGTCGAAGTTGGTGACGATTGGTTCCTTTGCGATGACGATCTGGAGGGAACTTGGAGAAGGCCGCGACCTTTCTTGGAGGTTGTTCCATCTTCCGGCGACAACAGATCTTTATCCTTGGCCATCGCAGGGTCGGCCGGGGGATTTTGGGGTTGAATTTCGTCCGTTGGATTGGCAGTTTGGGGTTGGTCGGACATGTTTGCTGCTCTGGAGGGAATGTCAGCGACTGGTCTGGTGTGATAAACTGTGCTTCCGCCCGATGTCCAGAGGATTCAACTGGAGCTGACGCCCAGTCGCGATGTAGGTTCAAGGGAATGTGGCCAACGAGGAGGTGCTGGATGAAACCTCATGTAGTGATTCGGAGAGGAACGGAACAGTGGCAGGTGGCGATTATGCTCGCGTCACACTCAGAGCGACAATAACCAAAAATTGCCCAGGGGTGCACACTTTGTCGCGCAGGAAATAGCGAGACTTACGAGTTGATTGATGAACAAGTCCAAACAGAGCTACCCAATTTCTCAACCCCCTAACTCTTCAAAGTCGGCCTACAAGGGCCTGTGTCGCGGTCGAGGACGAAGCAGTTGCGAGGAATGCAAAAAAAAAGTTGGCGGCGGAAGCTTGGGCTTTGAGGGGGGGCTCGTAATGCAGAATTGAAAGGCTGCTGGACTGAGGCCGCGGTGGCTGGGCCGTAGGGTTCAGAATCGAAAAGGATGAGGCCGGGCTGCACGAGGGCAGAAGGGCGCGGTCGGGCGAAACGAGTGACTCGTCGAGGGAGCACCGCAAACAAGGAGTTTGGAACGGAAGGATCGCGTCGGTCGGGATGGAGCTCGGTGAGGAGGAGGAGGGACGGGAGACGGACGACGGAGGCAAGAGGCAAAGCGGATCGGAGGCTCAGAGAAGCTGGCGGCGCAAGCGAGATGATTGCCTTTAAACGTGGATTAGGTCTCTGGCTGGCGCTGTGAACGGGGATGACCCGGTGGGAGCAGGGGATGGATGCTGAAGGACCGGACGCTGGCTGGAGAGTCTGCTGGGCTCTGGGCTGGACACTTGCTTCTGGCTTGCTAGGCCTGCGAGAGACTGGGCTCGACGGGGGTCGGACGGGGCGTCGACTGGGGTGAGAGGGAGAAGAGGTGTGAGTGGAGTTCCCTTGAGATTAACCCGCCGGGAATGTACAAGTGCGGTAGGGGGCTATCGGGGACAGTGTTCAAGGGTCCAGTTTCGCACATGTTTTGCGGTTGGCATCCACGCGACGCGTCACAGTTTGTGCTCGCCGCATGCACGCCTGCTACGATAGCACAGTAAGCCTCCTCATGTCTGTCATCTCCGCTAATAATGGTGCCCGCCAAGCTCATCTTAACACCCCTCCTCACGGTTGCTCATGGCTTGTATAGCGGCCCTTGGCCGGTGCGGCGCCTGGCCCCCCCTGGTCCGGCCTGTAGGAGGTGCGATTGGTAAGTGGACGAGTGGAAGTGCAAAAGATGAAAGACCAAGCCTTGTACGGTACCCGTGCTCTGCAGCGCTACCTCGATGAATGGTATTTGCTTGACCGTCCGCCCCCTGCCGGGCCGCTGCCCTCGACTCCAGCCCATCGCAAATGAGTCCCGGAATGGCTTCTGCTAAACGAGATAGTCGAGTCTTAGGAAACCGTTCCCTTTGTGATATCTGGGCCAATGCTGGCTGAGACGGACTTCCACTAGCGGGGACGCGCGGGAGTCATGGGGAAAAGGAGACGCTCGACTCGGGCGGCTCTCTCTAAAGTTCGTCTGCTTTCCCTGATATCTGGTTTGGCACGATGGCCCCCTGCGGGCAGCGCAGATGCAGCCACGTCCACGAGTCTAGCTCTGACTATCACCGCCACGGGACACGGCGCGGAGGAGTCGGTCCTTATAGCTCGCCCTCCATTAACATTCATCGGGTTGTTGCTCAGGGAGTCGAGCCCTGCAGTGGTGGCCAGACTAGAAGCAGGCGGGTGGGATCTGCACGGCTGGCCGGAGAGACGAGACCTCGATGACCCGGGAGCTGGGGGTACCTGGGGCCGTTGGCACTGCATTGCATATCGACGGGCCAATTCTCCATAACCAGGCCCGAAAAAGCACGCCTCTGGTGGTCCCCTGTCATGCTTGCCCGAAACGAGATGCCGCTGTGGAGGCACCATGATTGGCCGTGTTGGCGCCCGGGACGTGATGACCCTCCACACACAGCGTGGCTCGCTCAATGGGGTGTCGAGGGGTACATGCCTATGGAGACCAATTTTGAGACCTCGAAGCGCCCTCTTGCAGCTGTCTGCACCCTCTTCGCCCATCGCTCGCCTTGATTGCTCGGTATTGGATATGATGCATCGAGAGGGACGCTGGTCCCTGCCCCGAGCAGGGTCCAAGCTTGCTTGCTTCCCCACGCGCGGACCAACCGACGGTATCCAAATTCAACCCGATCGGAGACCTGTTCATTTGGGATCAACGGTGGCTGACAAAGAGCGAGTGGGTGGATTCATGATGACTCTGGTGGACCCTAGGTTTAAGATTTTGGAGAGACATGAGCTCCTCCGGCACGCTGTGCCATCCATCAAAAGACGCGGGTCAAGCTGACGTACGAGCTAGTTCTTTATCATTGCAGAACCGACCTGTACGCGGGCATGATGTGAGAGTGAACTGGCACAGACCGGGGTGCTGCGAAACATCCTGTCACCAATGCCTGACCCCGAAAGTGACGGGGAACGGACAAGCCCGGGTTTTTTTGTTTGGTGCCCTCCAGACCGCCCGTGACCGACCGCTGGTTGAATGTGACAGATGTCCCCGGAGTGGGCAGACATGCAATATATGTACACACATGCGTAGGCGCGCTGCATGTCTCGACCTTTTTTCTCCCATCAGTAGCTAGAAGCAGAGCCTCAACGTTTCCATCACGCGTAACTGAGCACTGTCTTGGAACGCGAAATTGAGGTGGACATGGGCTTGTGATTGTATGCGGTGTGCATTCTGGGTTGTCGGGTACTCCGTTTGTTCCGTCGGCTGCTTTGGCCATTATTATGCTTAGCATTTCGTGAGCAGGCATTGGTGATTGTGAATGTGACGGCTAAGTGAGCCATATTGCCAGAAACTAATAAAGTTTGACAGACAAACAACAACCCAAATATTTGGACCCATCATTCACAAGTTGACACGTCATAAAACACGGCTCAGACAGTGAGGAATAATGCCATTAGCAACCAGTCTCATGAACGAATCTGAATCGCAAAAACGCTCATTCATCTCTAGGGTAGGCGGATGAGCGGCTCAACTTTAGGGCGAATAAAAATGCCTTCCTTGGTCTAGTCTGACAAAGCTTTAGAGTTCCAGCCAACCAGCATCCTCTCCCTCTCCCACCATCCCTCGGCGACTCCCACACCCGTCCGCGGATTAACTGGTCACTCTCCCGAGCCCGTGTAACCCGTCCATTTGGAGGGCCATGGGACCATGGAGCGCCCCGCCGTCTCCCGCACTCGCCCTCGCCTCCCCATGTTTCCCCAGGCTTTTTCGGTGGAGAATAATCATGTGACTGCTCTCTCCTCGCGTTCCCGTGGCGTCATTCCCGTGCCGACCGTGGCTCCGTCGCCGCTTTCGTCAGACACGGTCGCACTGGTAGTGGCCGTCGCAAGTGTAGTGGGCGGTGCGGTGTAGTGCGTGCAGCGGCACTCGCATGTGCGCGTGCCTCGGAACACACCTTCACATGCTATGACGATGCTTCCCGACCAACTACACCCGAACAGCTCCATTGAGGTCACCACTCGACACCAGCCCTTACGCACAGTAATCCGTACCCGTCGCCTCACCCATTGACGACACTTTTGCGACTTTTGCGACAATTCGATATTGCCCGTCTGTCCAAACCGGTGATTCCACTACCTCCGCAATCATCTCCGCCCTCAAACCTTCGCCTGATGGGGAACGGCTTTTGCTGAGGCTACAACCGAGACTGTGGGGAAGCATCTCTCGCGGACAGCGCTTCTCTTGACCAGCCCAGCGCCCGCCGTACAGATACTGACCACACTCACCCATGGCTGCGCAGTCAACTCTGCGGCACACTGCTGCCGAAGAGTTGTTGGCGGGGTTCATAGACAAGTGGACAGGTCGCATCCGGACCAAGCTGCGCGGCACGTCTCGCACGACGCGCATCCTCGCGACCGTAGCGCTTGCTTTTTCTATCATCCTTGGCGCAGAGGGAGGACGGCGATGGTGGAAGAACCGGCGCGAGGAGCGAGAGCAAGGCCGCAAGCTCCTCCGTACAAATTCGTGGCTACACAACAAGGATGGCTCGCGGACAATCTACGTCCCATACAAAGACGGAACTTCAAAGGTTGTCATCAGGCCTACCAAGCCGCTCACCTTTGATGCCCATCGCCGACTCTTCCTCAACCCTCCGCGAGTTTCTGGTCTTCGCGATGGCACCGTCCCGGCTGCGCAAACAAAGGCTGGACTGAACCTGGCGTTCCTTCACCAGTTCCTGAGTCTGATGAGCATCATGATCCCAAGGTGGACCAGTAAGGAGGCTGGTCTACTGGTAAGCCATGGTGTTTTTCTCATGCTGAGAACCTACCTGTCGCTCGTGGTTGCTCGACTAGACGGTGCAATCGTCCGTGACTTGGTTGCTGGCAACGGCAAGGCATTCCTGTGGGGACTTGCCAAGGTAAGACTGCCCTTCAAACCGAACCAAGACATTCGATGCTGATGATGAACAGTGGTGTGGTCTTGGTGGATTTGCTTCGTATACCAATGCCATGATCAAGTTCCTCGAGTCTAAAGTCTCGATCGCTTTCCGCACCCGACTAACTCGGTACATCCATGACCTGTACCTCCATGACAATCTCAACTACTACAAGTTGTCCAACCTAGACGGAGGTGTTGGTCAAGGTGCAGACCAATTCATCACACAGGACTTGACACTATTTTGTGCGGCAGCGGCGAACATTTACTCGTCACTGGGTAAGCCGTTTGTTGACTTGTGTGTCTTCAACTATCAACTATACCGGTCACTTGGCCCTCTGGCACTTACTGGGCTCATGAGCAACTACTTCTTGACAGCTAGCATTCTCCGCAGATTGTCACCGCCCTTTGGCAAGCTAAAAGCTGTCGAGGGACGAAAGGAAGGTGACTTTAGGAGTCTGCATGCTCGCCTGATTGCCAACGCCGAAGAAGTTGCTTTCTACGGAGGAGCCGAGATGGAAAAGACGTTCCTGAACCGGGAATTCAAGTCCCTGAAGACCTGGATGGAGGGAATCTACATGCTCAAGATTCGATACAACATCCTGGAAGACTTCATTCTGAAGTATAGCTGGAGTGCCTACGGTTACCTACTCTCATCATTGCCCGTGTTTCTGCCTCAATGGGGTGGCATGGGAGGTGCAGCTGAGATGGCTGAGAATGGTGCCCGTGGGGGACGAGAGCGAAACCGCATGAAGGAGTTTATCACCAACAAGCGGCTCATGCTCTCACTGGCAGACGCTGGTGGCAGAATGATGTACTCCATCAAGGACCTGGCCGAGTTGGCTGGATACACCAGCCGTGTCTACACGCTGATTTCGACTCTGCATCGTGTTCACGCCAACGCCTACCACTTACGAAGTGGCCAGAATGAGCTCTACTCTCTCTCAGATGTGCAAGGCACGATCCAGAAGGGGTTTGACGGAGTTCGATTCGAACACGTCCCTGTCGTGGCGCCCGGCCTTTGGCCGCAGGGCGGCGAGGAACTTCTCGAGTCATTGTCCATTATTGTTCGCAGTGGCGAGCACTTGCTTGTGAGTTCAACCACATGACGATTAAAAAAAATTATCCCTTGACTGACACTGCTTCCAGATATCCGGCCCCAATGGAGTGGGGAAGAGTGCAATTGCCCGAGTCCTTTGTGGCTTGTGGCCCGTGTACCGAGGCTTGGTGAGCCGACCCAAGGATATCGGACAGGATGGCATCATGTTCCTTCCACAGCGACCGTATCTGAGCCCTGGAACACTACGTGACCAGGTGATCTACCCTGATGGCCACATGGACATGAGGGGAAAGCACAAGTCTGAAGATGACTTGCTGAGAGTCCTCGAAGAAGCACGACTCGGTTATCTCCCAGCCCGCGAGGGTGGATGGGATACCCGAAAAGAGTGGAAGGACGTTCTCAGCGGTGGCGAAAAGCAAAGAATGGGCTTCGCACGCCTGCTGTACCATGAGCCGCAGTACGCCATCATCGATGAGGGTACGAGTGCCGTATCTAGCGATGTGGAGGGACTGTTATATGAGACGTGCAAAGAAAAAGGCATTAGTATGTGATTCCTCCCTATTAAAAGTGGAGCACCGAGAAACTAACGACATATAGCTCTTATTACGGTATCAACCCGGGCATCGCTCAAGAAGTACCATACATACAATCTCGTCCTGGGCATCGGAGAAAACGGAGACGAGTGGGAATTCGAGAGAATTGGCACAGAGCGGGAGAAGATGCAAGTGGAAAAAGAACTCCAAGACCTCCGCGAACGATTGGCACAAGTAGACGAGTGGAAGAAGCGGAGAGAAGAGATTGAGGCTGAATTGGCGGCGGTGTGGACGGACCAAGGAGAAGAGCTCGCGGCACCGGAGTCCCTAACCGAGTCAGCAGAGATTGTGGAACGTGCGGAATGAGGCGGTAGCAATAGATATGGGTCTGGCAAGGCCCGGTATTGTATGTATGTACGAATACTAGAAACGAAGAATATGACAGATTGACCGAATCGAGGACGGAGGGGCCGCCGGCTTTGCTGTCTCCAGTTAGTTCCCGTCATTTGAGCCATGTGGCACTAAACGCCTATTGTTTCTGACCACAGGGGTCCACAGCCAGGTACGTGTTCTATGTATGTAAGAAGAAGAAGAAGGAAAAAAAAAAAAAGCCCTTAGCGTTGGTGGCGATGTATCTGGGCGTTTTTTTGGTCGTTTGGGGTCTAGAACTGAACCGGCTGCAAATGAGGCTAAAACACCATGTCCCGGATTGGACAAGAGGGCCTGTCCCAAAGACTCGGGTCGAGAAATGGTGAGACTGCGAGGCGACCCTGAAAGTTTCCGTTGAGTCGTGGATCTCAGGCCATGATTTCGTCATGGGTGGGAATGGGGATGATGAGATGGGGGGACGTGGTGTTGGACCTATATGCCCCCCCGTCTGCACAGTCAAGAATTATTGCTCTGGTACAGGTTCAGCTGGCCACGAACAACTCTGCCACCTCTGTATGCATGGTGTCATCTGACTGACATGTGAGTCTCCTCGCCGGCAGCCTGAATGCATTATCAACTAATTACAGTGCAAAACCAGAACCTCGGCGAGCCTGCCAGTAATCCACACACATCACACTCAGCCACGACGGCCAACATGACTCGCCCTGTTCCCACCAGTGATAACTCTTTTCCTTGCATAAAAAAAAAGGAAGAAGAGAACAAAAACTAGGGACGAGACATGTGCACTTGGGTGCGCAGCTCATGCCAGCACAGCCAGAGCAAAACGGCCAATGCCAAGCGCCACGGGGAACAGGGGACTTGGGGTCCAATCAGGCGCGCGGGGCTTCCCTCCATGACTTGCGACTATTAGCGGCAAGCAGCGACGCTAAGGCGGTGGCCGTTTGGTTGATGGCGGCATTCAGAGACAAGAAAGATTGCACGCTACGAGAGACACTATTTGCTTTTATCGCACCTCACAGGCCACTGCGGAAGTCGAAATGGTGGGAGCGAGAGGGTGGAGGGGAGGGGAGGGG
>NAGG01000580.1:0-11172 GCA_003031705.1 Calonectria naviculata
GGGGAGGATATGCCGCCGCCAAGCACAGAGCAGTTCCAAATGCGCATGCGCTGGTTGGTTTATGTCATTGGCACAGGGAGTGGAGAGCGCGAGAGAGAGAGAGAGGAGAGAGAGGCTGGCTCGCCGTGTGTTTTTATTATTCGATGCGCATTAGCATTAGCATTAGATGGGCGGCGGGGGCACGCAATCCAGCGACCAGCGACTAAGTCCAGGACCAAAGGGAAAAAATTATGGGGGGCACAAATGCCGACCTGGTTTTTGATTGTCTAAAATCAATGACGGTGAAAGGGGTCCTCCCGCCGGGTGGCAGGGCGTGGGGAGCTCGTGGTGTAGTGTAGGGCGTTGGAAATGCGTGGGATGTCCCGCCGTAGTCTATAATTCCAAGACCTTTTGAGCGCCGAGATCGGGGGGGGGGATGTCGTGGTGGGCGGTACGAGGGCGGCAATGGCTTCGCTTCCTTCTTCCATTAGGCTGTTCGTACCGACCAGACCGCAACGTGCACCTTACCTGACCAAAAACTTCGGCGGCTCGGGTCCAGGCCGTAGGCAGGCGGTACCCTTTACTCGACGGATGGGCGGGAGCCACGGCGGCTGGGAGCGGGATTAGCATTTTCTCCAACTGGGGCCCCAGATGATCAGGGTCTCTCGGCGGTGCGGTGGGTAGGCAAGGACGGGGTGCTAGCAGCCATTGGCCGTTTCACCGTGGGAAGAGCCCATTCACTATCCATGCTAAACGATGCTCGGCTTTGCCCAGCCCTCGCCGAAGTCCAACCCGGCCGCACCCCCCTTCGGTCAACTACACCTTCGGCTCCGTGGCCCGAAACGCAACCAAGCATACAGCCAGATAGTAGCCAGGCTTTCGGCTTCTCGAGCGCCGAGGTCGTGTCAATTAAATCAGTCGCAAGCAGCCGTCTACAGTTTCATGACTCTCAGTCACCTGCTTATCGCACAATTACATACCCACCCCGCCGCGGCATTGGCGAGTTATCGCCTGCACCTAATCGCGTCCTACTAACAGCCACGCCGACGCTGGCCGAACGACACCAGTCAGTCTGCTGCACATCCACGGACCCAGGTCACTCAACCTGGCCCAAATCCAGATGGTTCCTATTATTACGCCATGGAACCACTGTGTCATGCAGGTCCCGGTCCACTGCTCGCGTGTCCCAAGTAACCATCAATAGACTCTTCTATCCGCAGCGGGAATCGACGGCTTTGTCAGTCACCACGGTGAACATGACATGGCATCCGTTGCTCTCAACACAACTATATGCCCAAACCAGGGTATCTGACCCAGCATTGCATCTATAGTTAAAAAGGATAATCACGGCCAACGGTCAGATTCGGCTTACCAGTCGCAAATCACACTGCTCCTCACCACAATCACGCACCACAATCAGTATCATTTCAGGAACATGCAGTGTACGCAGCATACCAATTCGAAGATAAATAGACATTGTGCCTTCGTCAATTACATCATGCTCGCTCCTACATGCTGATAATCATGCCATCGTGTCAATCTTGTAAAAACAAAACGCAATCTCAAAAGTAAACAAATTGCTTCCAGCCTCTGACGCAGTGTCTCCCTCTCAAACCATCTTCCTCAAAGAGCCGCCCCAAGAAACTTCATGAGCCGAAGCGGCCCGTTGTTCTGGACCTAATACTCAATTCCAAGCCCGGGACCCCACTAGAACGGGGAAGCTGTGCGGAGAACCCGCTCCACCTCCGACGCTTTGAGGGTCCCGGACCATAACTGTAACCCGACCTTAGGCGGACGTGGTGTTATCAGCTGCAGAAAGAGCAGCCTGCTTCTCCTGCATCGCCAGAACCGCCGCCGTCAGTTGGTCTAGCTTGCGGTTGAGCTCACTGAGCTGCGAGTCCATGGCAGCAGCCGCATCCGCATCAAGACCACTGGCAGCCTTTCCATTGCTGGATGCCGACGGCTTCCGAGCCAGGGTGCGCTGGCGGTGCCTCTGGGGCTTGGGTCCCTTGAACCCAGCAAACCCATCCGCAACAGACCGATTACGGAACATTTCATACATGCGGATAACACCGACCCAGGGCCAGTGAGTCATCTTCAACAAGATGATGCGCCCAGCTCGGATCCTGTCGTCTGAGGGGAAGACCAGGCGCCAAGGTCGGAATATGACAAAGGCCAAGAGGTTGAATGGTGGGTAGAAGTGGGTGAGTCGGTTGCTAGTCGACGCCTCCAGGACATACACGCTATACACATACAGGTATTCCTCCTTGGCCTGGGCCATGACTCGCGAGAAACTGTTGGACAACATACCAGTGAGTGAGCCCATGAGGAGGAAGGTAGAGAGCGTAACAAAGATGATCATCAAGGGCGGTCCAAAGAAGGGGTCGATTTGGTTCATCACCTCGAATCCAATTGGGGCAGATCCGTAAAAGATCTTGGTCAAGATCCACGCCATTTTCTTGAACGAAAAAACGTCACGCCCGACAAGAGAAAACGTTGTCAGGAAGCCGCAGTAGACAACTACAACGAGCACCATGTACTTAAAGAAGTCCTTACCCATTTCTTTGAGACAGGGGATAAGAGTTCCCCAGTACGGGCTGAGACTCAGAATGGAGAAGATGCGAGGAATCATGAACAGAGCCTCGAGAGACAAAATGTCGAAAGCGAGCTCACCGATATGAGGCTTGCCTTGCGTGATGCCAATAACCCCTAGTATGATGTTAGTCGCGTGTAAGATGAAGGGCACGCCAGTTACTCACTCATAACTGCAAAGATGAAGCCGATGGTAATCATAATCATGTCAAACAAGTTCCAGATATCCGTAGCGTAAAAGATGGAGCCTGCATCGAGCCATTCGCTCAGCTCATCGTAAAAGAAGGCCGCGATCCAAAAGTACAGGATAATCTCAGGGATGGTGAACTTGGTGTTGTTCCGAGTAATGAGCACCACGTAGTACAGAAACAGGAAGACGGAGAAGAACAGCACTTCCCAGCTCTTGAGATACTTGGGAACACGCAGGCGGGAGAATGGGTCTGCGGTGCGCGGGTTATAGAACCGATGCTTCTTGGTTGACCCAATTGACAGGCTATCCCAAAAGATGATGTCTCCACTCCATATGGCGGTGATGATCTTCTGGACAATGTGCTGGCTGAGAAAGCGCTTTGCGTTTGCAATAGCCGCAATCTCGAGGGCGTTAAGACACTTGAATGCGGCGGTTGGATCTTTTTCTTCGGCTTCTTCACCATCATCACTCATCGTCATCGTAAGCTGGGAGAGGGAGCTCAAGAGCTGGGTGCGCTTAAGGCTGCCTCCGGCAGGAGCACGTCGACTACCGTAGCCAGAAGGATGGAAGTTGGACAACAGAGGAGCCAATTCCCCGGCCTCCTCATCTACGTCTCCGTTTTCGGGGCAATCCTCGCCATTACGAGCATGAGGATCGGGAATCTCATAGAGACAGTAGTCCACGGCCTCTCGCTCCGAGAGACGCGTCAGGAAGCGCCAAGCGACGATTTCGCAAGCGCTGGAGCGAGCCTCGCTGAGGAAGCGATTGTCAACATCGGCATCGTAATGCCACTTGAGTGCTCTAGGGGTGGCGTGTCAGTATTCGGCCAAAGGATCATTCTCGAGTGAGTCGTCACGAAGTGAATGCATGCTACATGTGGCGTTGTACTATTATGCGCGAGGTTTCAGAGGTTGAGGGGGCGATATTCCCCCGCATAGCATGGAGTGCACGGGATATGACAATTTGAAAGAGCGATCAACATGCAGAATGTAGAATGGATAATGGATAGGTGCAAAGAAAAGCGTAGCATCGGACTTACAGCAAAGCATTGACAATGCCAGGATTGGTGCACGTCTCGGCAAGGTGATCCACCAGCACCCGCAGACAGGTTCCGGCGGCCGTGGTGCGCAGCTGCTCAAAGGTGCTGGGCAGCTCGATGACATCGACAAAGTACCTGATGATGATTAGTCCGCAGGGTCGCGTCAGGCCAATCAATCACTCGTGTGCTAGCTTACAGCGACAGCTTCTTGACGACATCTCGGAACGGGTCGTCGACAGTAATGTCGGGCAGGTCGTACTCGCTCCGGACGGGCACCGGGCTGCCCTCACGCTGAGGGGGCAGCTTCTTGGACTTGACCTTGATGGGCATGATTACCTGCGTCTGGGTAGTCGGTTGCCGATGTGCCCTCTTGGAAATGCCGCGCCTTTGCCTCTGCGTTCTTGCTCAACGCTCGAGGATGAAGCAGAGCGAGGTCGAAGGCGAAGACGGGGAATTCAGGAGGCGGGAAGGGAGGCAAAGAGGAGAGCACTCGTCCGACCTACAAGGGAAGGCGTGAGGAGACGGCGCATCAATAAAGAAAAAACGGAGCGGAGCTCGGGGACGGCGCGGCAGCGAGGCGGAGAGCGCGCTATCACCGTTAACTATGGCTCAGGCAAGACCAATGAACCATGGCCTGTGCATCGTTGACAGCCGACGCAAGACAGCGCCGAATGTCACTGCTTCATCCAGCGTCCAGAGTCAAATGCTCGTTTAGACGACCGAACCCAGGCCTGCAATTGGGGCCAGCGAGCTTAGCGCCGGCGGCGATTCGATTTCAGCACGTCCTGCGCGGCGGGCCCCTGGAGCATCAATGGGCAGAGGCTCCCTCCAGGTGGGGGCCAACCAAGGCCCCCCAGGTCCCCTACCCAGGTTGGCGCCACTGACGGAAGCCAACCCTGATATCATCTGGCCGTGTCTTGGGGTTGTGGCGAATCACAGTCCCAGGTGGTCCCAGATCGCCAGGCTCAAGGAGCGATAGGTTAGCTTTCGCTGTGTTTCACCTAGGTTGAGGGGCAGTGGCATGTGCGGCAGGCACTGGAACATGCCCATCGTCATGTGAATAGCGACGAGTCAGACCAAACAGGGAGATTGGCTGTAAGGCATCGCAACAATGGTACGAGAGCCGCATAGTCTTGCAGGAGGACCATTTACGCGACGTTCCTGAATTTGCCAGCCACGAAGCACAAGAAGCAAGGTGCAGGGTTGCAAGGGTTCCAGGCAATGTGTGACTTGCCCCCTTTGGTAGGTGGGCGGTATGGGGAACGGCCGTCACTGGTGGGGTGTTCAGCGCCTCCATACTCACACGTCTACCCTACATCATGCGCGTGAACGCCACCTTGAACCCTTTGTTTCAGAGTCGAATCGGCGTCATAGAAATACCAATGCCATCCATCTGTTGTGCTTATGCGCCCGCACTTGTATTTTCTGTGCGAATGAACATGCCATGCTGCAATTAAGGTACACGGGTCTAGATGAGTACGTATGGCTTCGGGTATGGGTATGTACAAAGAAACTTATGTATTTGTTGATCAGAACAACCCAAAATTAAAAAAAGAAAAAACTATGATGAACAATAAAATATACATATCATAGTACATAAATAAAATTTTATTGTGAGACGATGCACGGTGAACCGATCCCAAGCGTTGGTATGTCATTGTACCTCTTGTCGTATCTTGCTTGCATGGGAAATTCATTTTCATGTATGTCCAATAAAAAACAGGTTTCAAAAAGACCGAAGTAACAATTGCCATTGTAACGTAACCAACATCATTTACGACTCGTATTCAGTATCCATAACATACGATAACACTGCCATGTCTCATCCAGGTCTACTGCTCTAGGCTAAATCCGGCTCGTAAATACTGACAGGAGGTATGTTGCATATTCCAAAACCTCAACAAATCTAGCACTGTTAGTTAGTCGCAACATGTATACTGGACTGGGAACTTACCGTTGTTAGCGCAAGGAACAAGGGCCGAGTCGTTGTTGGAACCTTCCGACGCAAATTCCGATGAAGACTAAGAAAGACCATGATTGGTCACAATCATCAACACCAGCATTTGGACGTTCTGGTACCCGAATGAGGAGTTGAATGACGCAAGTCTATGGAAAAAAACATTTCAGACACAAATATAACTTCTCAAAAAACTGTTCCAACATAATATCACACTCGAAGGCATCGTGATAAAACCAGAATGACAAACATTGAGACGGTACAATTTCTGGCCCTACAACGAACATGTTCGCCATGTCAACTGCAAACACTGACCAGGCCCTGCGGCCTACATACGTAAAAAAGACGAGAGGGCAGTGTTTATACTGTTTACCTAGATTTACGTAGTATGGTTTTTTAATTCTGTCTTTGGTGGCCTTCCCTCTGGATATGAACACTTGATATAAATTGCCACGTCTTATAGCATGGCAATCTACACCCGTCTCGGACATTGTTCCAGATCCAATCTCATTAGAGAAAAAGTTGAGGTTATGACCGCCGAAAAACAAAGCAGATATTACGAGGGCTCCTATTTCATGCTCCGTGCAGCAACCTAATCACGAGAACCTTGTAGCGTATGCGAGGACCGAAGCAGTTGTACCACGCTGTGAGAGTAGTGCAAAAAAGTTATGCTGCCACTCGGCCGTCTAGGTTTTGTAACAATTGAGAAATTTAGCTTTGAAAAGAACCACAAACGTCAAATCTAGTGTCTATCAGGACCCCAAACGGGATATCAACGCTGTCATGCACTACGAAGCACACGTTTAACACCTCCCAGCGGTACATCTCATTGCATCACAAAATTGTGCTGTGGTGTCGTTTACACGACAAAGCCTCCATGCAAACTCTTTTTTGGTGTTATTAATTCATAGCCCTTCTCCATAGAGACGATGAGGAGTTTTGATGCTGTAGATACGAGACTGTACCCTCTACAAATACCAGAAATGATGGCTATACCTTGATACCAATTTTGGTGGTCACCATCCTTTTATACGCCAAGTCAATTATACACTGTAATGGATTAGACACTGAAGGGTGAAGCCGTCTACGATCCATGTCCATTCTCTAGAAGCGAAGCACACTGGTAAACAGGGGAAAGAGGCTGCTATCGTGGGACTCTGTGCTAGCAGTAAAGCGAGTTCGCTAATTAATAGCTTGTAGCAAGAGAGTGGTTGCATTTGTCGATGTCACAGTGAAACAAGTGCAAGGCTATTTTTTAAATGGGAATGGTGGTGGTCTAAGCTTACAGTAGGGCTGAAAGATTTCACACTCTGGATAATACTGGAGATGCAATAAACTCCACACAGAGGTAGTTTGTGATCTATATTTCAGGGAAGTAACATGCCAAATACTAGCTAGAAAGGGTCGTTTTCATCAATCGGAATAAGCAGCCGGACTACTACGCAGGGTTCCATCGTCCAGACTCCTATAACATCTGTTGCGATAGCTACGTCATGGTCCCTACCCTCTTAGGAAACTCCCGAGCGATGATGACCCTAGCTCCGGCTGGCGTTGAACGAATGAAAACAGATTACACTGATACCCTCTACTCAACTGTGTCAGCTGTAGAGTGTGGGGATTTGCACGTGGTAAACCATCATCGACTTCTCCCCATGCGGGTGGAGTATAAGAGAGAAGCGGCTGTGGTTGGAATGCGTGCGTCAAAGCAGAAGCGCCAGAGGCTTACGTATGTTCTCCGGCCTCGAATTCAAGCCACAGCTGCAGACAAACCAATTAGGCTCGACAGATGGCGGCAGTCCAACGTTGAGTGGAACGCAACGGTGCGCAGGATGGGCTGAATCTTATCACGGCAGTCCTGATGTCCCGGCTGACCGAGTGGGATTTGAAATTAGACGAGCTGGCTCCCCGCCATGACTGGCCACGACAGCACCCAGCACCCAGCCCTACGCAGTCCTGGGTGCGCATCCCGGGTCCCAGCGCCCAGTTTTCGATGCAGCGACAATTGCCCTGTTTGGCAGGATAGCGCGTGGAAACGGGGACGATCTGCCAGAGATTCGAGGCTTGGCACCCAGTCCCAGGCGCCATCTTGGCCCTGGCGGGTCAGCTTGAGGCTGAGGCTGCACCGTTGGGGTTTAGCTTTGGCGAGCGCTGTGACGCGTCCCACCCACGCTGCGAGCATGTAAGCAATCTGAGAGCGACGAATGCGACTGAGCCTCTACGTTGGAACACTGCCCTCGCCAATCGTCAATTTTCGAATCCCACTCTCGTGGTTAATTTTGCAGAGGCAGACTGGGGTTGTTGCGGACGAGGGCATCTTTTGTAAATTACTTAAAGACTGATCAGTCCTCCAAAATGCTGGAACACTATCATCATCACATTCTGCCATAGCAGCTTCACTTGGCTCCAACTTGGAGTATTCTAGCCTTTTTTTTATACCTCTGTGCAATAGTTGACCCACCTACAAGCCTGCCAAGACAACATCCCTGACTCCAGTTCTCGCTTACACCATGGCCACCAAGACGATTGATGGTCGTGCTCCAACCACGACAACAGCTTCCTCGGCTTCAGCAAGTTGCACCACCGCCGTTCCAGGCAAATATGGCCACGTGCCTCCCGATGCCTGCAACGCATACTATAGTTTTAACCCGAGCTTCGAGGGCAACCTCGCCTTTGCCGTACTCTTTGGGATCACCACCGTAGCTCATCTTATCCAAGCCATTGTCTATAAAAAGGTTCGTCTATCTTTACCCCAGGGGGTTCAACTTGCGGCGAGTGGCTGACCTTGTCGCAGAGATACTGCTGGGTGGTTATCATGGGAGCTACCTGGGAACTGGGGGCATTTGTAATCAAGACACTCGGAAGCCATGACCAGCAACAGATGCAATTCTCCATCTATGGAACCCTTCTCTTCCTGCTAGCCCCATTATGTAAGTACAGACATGTTCAACTCTCATTGTCAGGCGGCTGACTGGGCAACAGGGATCAACGCCTTTGTCTACATGACGGTCGCTCGAATGGTTTACTTTAAACTTCCCGAAAAGAAAATATGGGGTGTCCGGGCGATCAAACTGGGCACCCTCTTCATCTGGCTAGACATTGTCTGCTTCTTGATTCAGGTTGGCGGTGGCAGTTTGCTCTCCGGAAATTCCAGCCCAAACCTCCTTCGCATCGGGCAAAAGATTTACATGGCAGGCATTGGTGTCCAGCTTGCCTTCATTCTCATCTTTGGTTCCATGACTATTTGGTTCTACCATCTGTTGTTGAAGCTGGAGGGACGAAATATGGGGAGAATTAAATATCTCATCTGGACCATGTTCCTGGTATTGATCCTGGTAATGGTGAGTTTAGGTGCTTTGTAGTAAAAAAAAAGTGGATGTACGAGCTAATCAAATCACGGCAGATCCGAATCATCTACCGTCTCGTTGAGTTTGGTCCCGGTGTCGGTGAAGACAACCCGATTCTGACCAACGAGAACTACGGCTTTGGCCTCGATGCATTTCCAATGCTTTTCGCTCTCGTTCTCCTCAACATTATTCACCCAGGAATTGTTCTTAGAGGGCAAGATAGCGACTTCCCACGCTTGAGCCGTAAGGAGAAGAAGGCTCTGAAACAGCAGAAGAAAGAAGAGAAACTGCAGCGCAAGGCCGCCAAGAAGGCTCGCAAGCAAGATGGCGGATACGAAATGTACGATAGTGTTGCGGAGGAGGAGGCTGCTGTAGAGAGCGCCCCTCCCCGTGAGGACACTCGATATGAGCCCTACCGTCAGTTCTCTTTCCAGGAGCACGCACAAGAGCAGGGACAACAAGAGGCCACACACCAGGGCCACTCTCGTCGTGGAAGCTCAAGGCAGGGGCGTCACCACCATCGACGAGCAAGCTCTGGAAGAAGATCGCACTCAGGCCACGGCAGCTCGCAAGAGTTGATGAGGTAATGAGGAGGAGTGAGACGAGTAAGAAACGAGGATGGGCGAGATCCGGGACAATCACTGGGGCTGCGGGGCCGGAGCTCGCTTGAAACGCTAATCGTGGTGGACGAGTTACGGGCGAGGATTCCAGTTGAGCATACCGGCGCCAAGCGAGCTTCTACACGGTGTCTGGAAGGAATGGGCGAATTCCAGAGTTTTGATTTGTTTAATTACATAGACCAGGCAGGATGGAGTTTTTGGATTTATATGCTGGGCGATTAGGGCCTCGTTGGGAGAGGTTGGTTTTTTTCTCTCTTGCATTGTGGCAGGTAGTTTGATGGATTATGGTGACGGAATTGGTCGATTAGACAGCGAACCAGCATTGATTTATTCAACGGGTGATCGTCCTTTTCCGCCCAAACTGAGACAGGCTAATGTCGTCCGCGATAAGTCGGGCATATCGGAAGCATGTAAGCAAGCTCGTGTAAAGTCTGAGGTTCCCGATTTAGAAGCACAGCGCATCGCACTGCCTCAAGCTAGGACTTTCCTGATCGACGTGAGAATGGGAAGCTATGCACACTGTATTCGGGCGGCGAATGCTGGTGTAGAAGCACAGTGCTTGACGTGTGCAGGGCAGCGACATCAGACGAGAGGATGTGACGGGACGTTGCAAGGGACCCCAATGGGGTCAACGTTGGCGCGATGAATGGATGACGCCGATGGGCCGCCAGAGCTGCTGCATGACAGAATAGGCTTCAGGATCACGCCTGATGCTGCGGGCGGACGGTTGCGGAGCTCTGAGGGCAGCATGCCGACGTGGCCAGTGCTGATGCTGTGATGAGACATAAAACATGCGAGACAGTTGGAAAAGACATGCAGGCAGAGACACGTTTGGAGGAGAGCAGGATATGGCGGTAGATGTTACCTGGTGGAACGACTCTGAGACGGGCTGTAACGCTGCGTGTGAAGCGCGAGTGTGCGAATCTTGATCTGGGAAATGGAGATTCGACGATGGACAATGGGGGTTTCTTTGAGGCGCTCGTTTTCACCTGAGCTAGCTCGCCAGAGTTAATTAATTACCAGCTAAAGCCACATTATGCCATCCCATCCGGCTCGCCCTAGAATCGCATAGGGCCAAGCCTGGCGACGGAAGGAAAAAAAAATTCCCCAGTCTCACCCTCATTTATCAGAGGCCGGCTAACGACGACGGACGGTACCACCGGCCGGTCCGCGTGGGGCCGTTGACTCTGCACGCTGTCTTTTGTCCCCTGAGAAACCTGTAGCGGTGGCATTCTCATTGTTGTGACACGACGGTCATCGGCAGTTTCCCTATCGACCTTCATGCTCTCCCCACTCGATTTCTTCCTCCTTTTTCTCTTCCCACTTTTCTACTCCTTTCATCATCCGTTTTTACTCGAGCGTCGACATTCCCAACCACCTGCTACCTGCTGCTTTTGCTCGCAACGCCTCGCCCCAGCCCCCTGGTCGCAACTTTGCCCGGTTTCCAGGCC
>NAGG01000581.1:0-80051 GCA_003031705.1 Calonectria naviculata
TATTAAAATATAATTAGGAATTAGTATAATTAATATAGGTAGTATAGTTAATATATATAATAGTGATAATATTTTATCTATAAATTTATAAGAGTATATTGAAATTATGCAAATAGAAGATTTAAGTTAATTGTTCTTTTAGTTGGGGCAAAACAACCAGCCTTTATTATGTTGAACCCTATTTATAACTACTGCCTGCTCTCGGGAAACCGATCGAGCTTACCTCTTGCTTTTTTTTAACCAGACATAAATACATAATAGTGATTTATTATTTTTCCCTAAAGCCCCTCCTACTACCTATAGCTAGCTAGCTAGCTATCTAACTGATTAATATCAACTCTTTTACCCGAAAGCTTCCTATCCTCTTTTACTTCAAATCCCACCGAAATCTAATATGCTTAAACTAATGCCCTATCCCTAGCCCGCAATAAGGTCACCCTCTTTCAGTGAAAGAGTACCGAGGTCATCATGGCTAGTATGTAGCATGTTAAGGGAAATTGACAAGGGTGTTATTGTTACTCTGTTCTACTCATCCCGTGGCGCCACCGTAAAAACAGACACATAACATGCAAATTTATCATCCGACCCTCCCAGTCGATAAACAGTTGATGATTTAGTCCAGCCTGCGTGTCATATCTTATCGATTCAGACCACTCCATCTGAATAATTATCCCTCCCTACAAACCAAACCATTGACGCTGTCCCTGCAGTCTGTAAAATGTGATCAGTTTTAACCATTACTTGTGCCAATTAAAATTACTTACGCCCATCAGCAGTCGAGGCATAAGTAGTCGCATCAATGAGAAAACGGCACTCGTCTCCCGCTTTTCTTTGGGCATTGAAGGGGCTCTGGCAAGCGGCATCTAGCGTACATGAAGTTTGTCAGTAAATTGCACCTAACGTATCAAGGCGCTTAGAACAGCTCACAAGCGTTTGTGGATACTGCTGCCACATTACCGAACGACGTGGCTGCAACCATAAGAAGAATGAAAGTCTTAGGAAAGAACATTATTAAGTATTCGGATATGTGGTTTTATTGTGATACTTAAATGGGAAAAATCATGAAAGATTGTCGTGCTGAGATCGTAACATTACTTTAGTTGGAGGGGCCTTCAGCTTTTCTACCACAAAGTTTCCATCAATTACCCTCCAAAAATAGAACTCCATGGTTTTATTAGTTATGAAATCAGCGTTACTCGGATGTTTCCAGACATAGACGTTGCTTTCGACACTGCCCCCTCCTTCCTTGGCATGACATGTTGGAAGCGATCGGCGGTGGAGATAACAAACGGCACATACTAGAATAAGAAAGACCCGTTGTGCATGTGGCGCATGCGGCACAGGCTGAAGGCCCGGTCGTATGTTGAGAGTAGCAAGCTATCCAATCAGCTGCACCGCAGCAGCCCACAAAACATGATTGTGGATCTTTCCCAAGGCTTGTAAATTTCGGGATCCATATATGGAGCTATCATGATTTATGTAAGCTGATGCTTATCTGATTTCTACGTGGACCACGTTAATCTTCGATTCTTGAGGGGATGGAATGTAAAGCGCAACGCGCTGCGCCAATCGAGCAAATGAGCGACACTCAACTCTAGTCCGCTAAACCGTCAGGAGCGTCTTGGCCGGTATGATGCTACAAGCCCTTGGCTATGTTATGGTGGGAATAGATCGACGAACCAGCTTTTGCGCAAAAAAAGAAAGGAAATGAAGGAAACCCAACCCCCAAGCGTCTATATACTTTGACCCAAAGTTCTACTATAATTAATGATTGTCGAATGTAATACGACAAGATCTAAAAATCTCCTACGCCAAATGACGAGATACATATAAATATGTAACTAATAACTTTTGGTGTAGGCCTGACCAACGACTCAACACGATAATGAATACGTTTTGGTTATTCTTTGAAGCCAACTGGATAAAGATTCAATGTTATATTTTCTGTCGTATGTACCCGCACGGTAACGAATTGTCTTATCTAACTTGAATAAAACCAACCCAAACAAGCTTCAAAAACTATGAGGCCCATATCTTACGTGACGAACAATAACGACCCTTACCGGAAGGAGATCCATCAAAACATTCTTTACAATAATAATCAGCAAGAAGTAACTACAATGTTTCGATATTTGTGCCACTTACTTCCATCGACTGTGTGTTCGCTAGTAGAGACATCGTTTAGGAAAGAGCAACTGTCCCCGGCGTTATGGTTAACGCATGCAGCAACTATGGGTGAAAATAATTAGTATAACTCCATTTCTGGCTAGAGAAACATACAGGTATTGGTGGCAACTGCTGTGACGAGACTGGGAACAAGGGCTGTTAGAACAGCAAAAACAGCAGTAGACTTCATTTTGAATGGGGAGAAGTCAAGAAGTTCTAGATGTTATGAAATGATGAATAATAATGAAACGATTTGATACTGAAAGATAAGTCCATTCCTCCAGCGCGGGGGAAATAAGACTTTTTGTATTGTTTTCGAACTATCCCAAACCAATTATGGTCTGGTATGACCTCAGTGGTATGATGCACAGTAACATGCCCGTCGACTAAATCCGAGCTCTTGTTAAAATTAGAATAGGGAGGCGGAGGCGGTTCCATCTTTCATTGCCACACAGCCTCGCCCAATCAACTCTACCGGACCTTGACGAATCCGGTAGTGATCGGTGTCATGATGAATCCGGTAGTGACCGGCGTCATGATGTGGGATACGAAGATGTTCTAAGCAGCAAGGAATTAAATCCTAATAAGTGCCCCGCTCAGACTGCTTCAGCCTCTGTCAATTCGGGATAACATTCTCTCTTGGGAACCATTCCCGTTCAGAAGAGACTTTACCCCATAGGCTAAGCCATCCAAAAAGGTCTATATACACTTTTCACGTTGCAAATCGAATGGTGTATAAATGAGCTAGAAGCCCTTCGAGTTTTGATATTAATATCTCTCTATATTACAACCTTCAATCTCAAGATTGCATTAGTTCCCAATCCGTTTAAACTTGAACAAATTATCAAATTCTTCCTTTATTACAGTTTCCCTACAGCCTATAATATCTTATAAGCAAGATGCCTTCTTTCGGAATTTCTGTCCTCGCTGCCGCATTTCTCACCTTTGCCGCAGTTACACCAGTAACCGCGAATGTAACTCGAATCAATGATCTTGTTGTCCTGGATGGAACTGTTCTACAATTCAGTCAAGTAGACGGTCTGAATGACACGACTTCTGATCCAGAATGGCAATTCCAGTATATGAAGACGCTTTTGACATATCAAACCCAGTCAGATATCACGGCAAGAAGTGATATTTCGGAAATCGAGAAGCGAGTCAGCAATGCTGCTATATGTGTAAGTTATAATTTTATGACTTGCATGGAATTGCCGAATTAATCAAGCTGTAGTTTGATTGCATGATTATGAACCTTGCTGTTCATAATGTATGGAACCCAGGGCAGATTCGTACCAAGTTGTGGGCGTATGGCATTTGTGCGACCGATTGCGGTGCCTATGCGCTCGCCCAAATAACAGACAATGCCAGTAAGTATGCCTTGGAGATGGGCTACTACTGGGGTGAGATCGCCATTACGGAGTTCAAGGCGGTCTGGAAGGCTTCACCTAACCGCGACGATGGTTTGTAAAGAGGTGCGACCGAGGAAACCATTGGACAGCCTAGCACATGTATAGATAGGCAAGATAATCTTCATGGCTCTACTGGGGCTGTTCTTAATCCTTCCCAATCACTAATTGCTTCGTGATGTACTTGTGAAGCCGTCCCGTCACCATCTAAGACCTTATTTTTCTTATTATTTTTCTTATTACTTTCGTTACTATTTTTCATATTGTATTCCTTGCTATTTTCTTTATTGTTTTCCTTCTTAGCTCGTAGCTTACTATGTCTTATTTCTACTACCTTAGTTCTCTTACTATAGTTATATTTTTCTTTCATCTTAAATAGGTAAATAACCTTGGGTAAAATATTAATAAACCCTATCCAAACCCTGTTGAGGAAGCGGGCACCAGCTCCGAGCAGAAACCAGCCCCCAGTTTCTATTGGAGCTTTACCATCTACACCAGCCGCAAGTATGCAGTCTACCACTTCGCAACATCCTTAGGAGGCTGCCATGTGAAGTTCTGTTTCTTTTAATACCTCAGTTCCAAATGTATAGCTGATCACTGTTAGCAATTTGATATTCGAATTGGTACCCCGTTTAATAAGAAGTTTTACCAGTGCAAGATTGCCAGCTTGAGCGGCACCTTGCAAGCCGCTTCTACCATTAAAGCGTTGCCATGTTTTGTCGAGTCGATCAAGAGTACCAGAGTGCTTGAAATTTTCATGTTGAATCCAGTCTTTATAAGCTGAATGAGTAGGCTGTAGTAAAGATGAACATATACCTGACTGATATGGGCAACTTCGCGCTTGTCAACGAGGCCTACGACGAGTCTTTCACGTGGTAGTTAAAGCGACTGAGTTGTATCTTCTTTTCTTCGTGAAGTTGCATTCATGGTAGAAATGGCTGTGAGCTCAATTTGTGCGGGGTGGAAGTTCGGATGCAAGTGCAATGTTTGAGTGGCGAGTCGCATCTTGCTAATATGTGTTCTAGGCTCGCACGTGTGTGGCGGTTCAGTGATGCGGAAGAGGACATGTAGCCAGGAGTTGTTCTGAGGAAAAAAGTCTTCGGAGCTGTCGGGGGCCGATGATCCTGTTAAAAGTTCATGCAAGAGCCTACCATCGGTAACAATGTTTGCAAACACGAAATCAGCGAATATCATCCCCTAGCCATCCATAGCAAAGCGCAGAGGGTCAGTCTTTGAATCAGCCCTTGCATAGGGGTCAAGATCGGCTGGAAGCCCACTGGGCATCTCGCATGCCTGTAGTCGTGACTGTAACCACGGTGCAGATATCAACCCGCGTTTTGATGGCCGAGATGCTTTGGAAGTGGCCGTCAAAGATATAAATCTAGGAATGGTTGAAATAATACTTGATTCAGGTTCCAGAGTACTCCACCACCTATATGTCAGAACGTGGTCTAGTCTCCAAACGTCAAGAGTTATTCGAAACTTATCTACGCTCTGAAGGTTGGACCTGGCGGTTTCGAGCACCGTTGTTATATTTTTGAAAGTTTGCCTCTGATCAGATTGAACGAGTCACCGGTTAACCTCAGGATCGTCTAAGCCGCATAAATAGAAGAATCCTGGCTTGAGACTTTGCAAGCAATGTCATCAAACACCCAGATGTCTTGACATTACCGCTCGATCCTGGACAGTGCCCTCGACCAGGACAAGGCTTCACCAGGAAGTATTCCTATACTTCCCGAGCAGTATACCATTCCGTTGTATTTGATTGTCTGCGAAAACCGAGGGAGAGGGGCTGGTGCCAAAACTGTTTTGACAGCTCGAGGGCGTGGAGACATGTTTGCTTAAAGATTGGAGAGTTGATGTGAAATGAAAAGTTAGGTATTTAGATTTAATAGTACTCTGGGGAGCAAAAGCGAAGTAAGACAGCCAAGATGAACATCCTAGAAAGTATATTTATGCATTTACAACGTTTTGTCATTGCTCGATTGCAACTCTAAGCAGACAGACTATGACGAAGTCGTTGCTCACCACAACTGATAAGCCATAGACGAACGGTTTGGAAAGCGGATTCAGATTATGTAAAAATAAAAAGCAAACTAAGAATTAAAACGAGAAAAAAAAATCATTAAATCAATCACAGTTACAAAGAAATGCCCCACATCAACTATAACTGCTGCCCCATCAGGTGAACGGGACCGCCCTTGATTGATTAGCGCCGGGGCTTTCTCTGCTCGTGGCATGACTCAGCACGAATCTGCCACACAGCCGACCATGGTGCCATAGTAGTTGGGCCCGCCTACTTTCGCAATTTGAAGCACGCTCTGCACTACATAGCCAACGCCTTCGCCAGCAATGCCGCCCGCAGCCAGAGGGTAGAAGAACCTGGCGTGCGACCTTGGCCAGCGCTTACCCCAGACCCAGGCTGCGACAGATCCAATGGCAATGCTGGTGGTGGTGGGGATGTCTGGAAGTGTCATTGCCAGTCCAAGAAGCGACATGTTGGGGACCCATGGCGCCCAGTGGCTGAGGGCTGGGTGCGCATCAAGCCACCGCTTCAGTGGCACACTGGCCACGCCCACGAGCGACAAGATGATGGTGAAGATCCAGCTGGACTGGGCAATTGGGAATTGCTCATCAAGGATAGCCTGTGTGACGACACGCCAAGATGTGGTTGATGGCATCGTAAAGATGCAATTTGTGCTTGACAGGTCGGTAATACAAGGATACGCCTTGGCGAAGAGCATGAACAATGACGGTGAGAGGAAGACAGCCGTCAGGGTACCAATCATTTGTGCATACCACTGAGGGCGGCTGGGGGTTCCTAGCAGGTACCCTGTCCGAAAGTCCTGACAAAGCTCCGACGACTGCTGCATCGCCGCTGCGGACACGGTCGTAGTGACAAGGTTGGTTCTTGCCAGCGAGTTGTGGCTCTTGTGATGGAGATCTTTGCGCAAGATACCACCCGTAATGAACTGATTGCCCTTGGCAACGGCACCCGTAGGGAGATTGCCTGACGCTCCGTAGACCTGAATACAGACAAAGGACCAAAACACGCCGAGGATTAGGCTGAGCAAATTAATTCCTGAGGGTACTTCGAACAGATACTTGAGGGCGATGAGGGAAACCACGAGTGCCACAATTGAAACTGAGGTCCATTCCCACCAGCGAACACGGTACTTTGTTGGCACAGGATCCTCCAGAGCATGCTCATCACCGTCGGCGCTCGACCCTTGGGTGGGCTGGCCTCTAATCTTGTTCTTTAGCTGCTGGCTACTGTACTTGGTAAGGCGGGCAAAGCTCTTAGCTTCGTACAAGATGGCCATGACTGACGTGGAAAGCATGCAGAAGATGGCCGGCCACAGGACCCAGTATCGAGGAGAGGGCGTGGTTGCCAATTGTTCGGCAACAAAGGCATTGTAGGTAACCATATCGGGGTAGTTGGGATTGGCGGGGATACCAACGGCAGCACCCGTGGCAACGAGGATGGGGCCGATGATGCCCCATGCCAAGACAGAGCCCGCCAGGTATGATAAAGATGCGTTGAGATCCATCATCATACCGATGCCGATCAGAGATGGGGACCAAGACCAGCTGATCCAACCCCAATTGACGGCACCCATAATGCTTTTGCCACCCCATTTATAGATCCACCAGAAGGGATTCCAAGTGTAGAGAATGCCAGGAGCGTATGAAGAGCATACTGACCATATGAGGGAGAGTGAAAAGGACCAACTAATGGTCTTGACATTGTCTTTGGACTCAGTAGAATCGCCGTGTACAGAGTGGAGGGCACGGATTGTGACGGCGGCGGCGGTGCCAAGAGGAAAAGTGAGGCTGAGCTGGCGAGCCAAGCGGAGGATGAACAGGTTTCGGAGAGGTACGGCGAAACCCAGGCCCCAGAAACCAGCGACCAGAGTGAAGGCCAGCATCCTCCCATAGTCTGACTCGGGAGAAGGACCAAGCAGCTTCAGCTGATACATGGCCGGGATGCCGCTGATGAACATGAAGCCCACGCCGATGCATCCCAGGGAGACTGCCTGAACAATATTGTTCTCATGGGGCCCGAATGGACTGGAGAAGAATGGAATCTGTAAAAGAGCTCCTTAGAACGCCAACTCGTTCACGGTGACTTCTAGAGACTACCTTGGACTTTTCAAGCAATTTGCAAAAGGCGTAACCAAAGATGGCGGAGAAAAGTGTTGCATCGGCACCGAAACCACTCTTGAGACCTGTATTTTCATCCCAAAAACGGTTAGTCATGAGTCATCAAGGATCACGAGGATAAGGCATCGCGCACCGAGATAGAGATTTGAACATGATATCAGAGACCCAAGAATGATTCCCATGGCCAGGGCGCGAAAGGTCAAAAGTCTCCGTCCATCATAGGGCTCCACTCCGTCCAAAGGGAGGAATGGATCAGTATCTTCAACTTCCCCGTCGGCGATGCTCTTGGTGTCGGATACCGGAGCCTCCTTTTTGTCGAGGTCGGGCTGCTTCACGGTCGCCGGATCAACTACTGACTTTTCGGACACGGCCCCAGTCATGTCTACGGCTGCACTCATTGCGGACAACAAGATGCAGAACTGGATTGTCGTTGGATAAAGGTTTCAGGCTTCTTTTGTTTTCATTCTTTGGGGGAAAACGAAAAGAAAAAGACCAGCAAAAACATGAAACCACAAGAAACTAGACGACTCTGCCTGGATGGGAATGGGGTTGAGACGAGGAACGTCCAGTTCAGAAGGGGTGGAATCTTGATGGGAGCAAAGGTCTCGCCCTTGTGGTTGCTTAAATGAGCCTTTTTAGCTCACACAGTAAGTGACATGGAAGCAGCCGAGCTTTCAAACCAAGATTTGGGGTTTCCTATGGCCCAATAGTCATCTTTTGAGACGCGAGCCCAGGACCCGCAACAGTGATCAAGCACTAATGGCATGAAAGTGCGGGGAACCCAGTTCAGCTTCAGAGATAAGTGCGCATTAAACCTAATAGGGACAATAAGAGCGCTGGTGGCAATGAATGGCCCCGGGGTGGTAGTCGCTCTTGCGTGATTAAAGCTTATCATGAATGAAGAATGACAGGAATCGTGACCATGAGAGCGCTATGAAGAAGCCACTAGCGAGGCAAACGATATGAATATTTACGAGAGATCGATGCATTAGAATCCTCACGCAATGACTCACCCGCCCCTGCTCCAGGAATCACATAAGAACGTCGTCGGTTAGACACTTTGAAGGACTTCGCCGATATTGGCCAATCAGGCTGTTTCCGAGCACCTGCAAGGTCTCCCAAGACTGTACTAGACCCCCTACGTATCATTCGAATCGAATAAGGCCTGGGAGAACTCTACGCGGACGCAAAGTAATACTTACGCACTTGCCACTCGTGACGAGATAACAATATTCATGAAACCACATGGCAGCGATAAGGTCTACTATGGGTTTCGGGCATACAGTGACGAATCACGCTCAGAATTCATAGATTTAGCTAATTTGTCAAGATTCTGCGATATTCAGTGGTGTGTAGATTGGACTGGGCTGAAGGGTTCATGGCAATGGAACCGAACCACTTTCTGCTTATCTCAAAGTTCCTATCTCTCCTATCTCTCCAAGGCGAAACTACAATCCGCCACCAGAGGAGCTGGCCATATCAACCCGCTATCCTTGGATGGCGGATTGGGTCTGATCAGTTGGGATTTGTAATGCCGAACCGCCAACCTGAACCGATCCCCTTGTGACAAGATCATACTGCCTTCTGTCTTGCAGCCTTACAACTTCATTAGCGTAACGAGTTAATCATAGAGCATGAGTCTCTTTGCGCCTGTTTAGTTTTCTTGGCTGGTGAGCATCCACCAAAGACGCCGATTCCTTATGACGTCGTAACGCGGTTTAGCACATCCGTGATAGAACTGTCATTTCCAAGTTTGCAATTTTCCTGTTATTCTCGCCCTTGGGTGACGGGGTTCAGGCTTGGGCTTGAAGCTTTTGATGGGTTGAATTGAAAGTGGGTGTGGCAATCCCATAGGCGAGGCTTGCGTGGCCAAGCATCGGGGGAGGGGGGTTAGTTTGCGGAGACGAGTACAGCATGCCATGCCCATGATGGTGGTTGCAAGAGCAGCCGTGGCTCGATTGATGCGATTGCAAGTGATGGGAAGAGCACTTGTGTGCGATATTAAGGCGCATTTCCTTGCTGGAGGATGGTGATGTGAGCAGTATTGTGAGTGTTTATCCAGGCTCTATGATATTAGATCCGAGAGTTTATCTTATACAAACACTTTGTTCCGTCTTCCATTTCTTATCCAAAAACCGATTTTAATCACATGGTGAAAACGGCCCTAAGCAAAAGTATCCATGCAACTCATCTGCGAAAATTGGCGTTATCCTTGTTTTGACGGGGATGGAGACTCTGGGCGCGCTTGTGCACACCCGAATCTGCCTAGCGCATTCTGCATCCCCAATCCACTGCATTTCCATCATACCATCACGGTTACCCAAATGTCCATACCGTCAGTACCTTGTTGCATTTGCTATACCGCCTAAAATACCCTCTTCCGGAGACTTAGCGCCCATTTCAAGCTTATCTAGAGCGAGGCGAATCCGTTCTACTGCAACCACGGCGGCCGCCGGTTTATCGTTAAAAACGAATCTGAGGTGTCCCGGACGATCCGATCCTGCACACTATGTTCCCTCAGCCCCACCATGTTTAGCAAACGAGGAGAAAGCTGCTTACCTCTCCCGAATTTAGGAAGACTCCATAGTCTAGTAGCTACTCGCGGACCTGACGCCAGATTCTGGTTTTGCGCCGGGAAAGAAGTCAACCCACTCGCCGAAGTCGACGAAGACAAAGAGCCCGGCGTTGGCGGGCGCAAACGGAATTGCGTGGTTCCTTGAAGTATCAGACACGGTTAGGTAGGCTTTACGCAAGCGGTCTTGATAGACAGAGATGTAGTCTTTGATAAGATGCTCCCATTCAAAGAATTGCATGATAAAGGTATCCGAGAAGGACGTGAGCCACGTGTACCAGCTAGGAAGGACATATTTCGTCAGTTGCAAGACCCATCCACACAGATAAAGCACATGCGTGCAATTGCTAGCACAAATTACGTCACTCTGGAAGCTGTGTCCGAACTGCCATGTTCTTGTGGCAAGAAAGCCCATCCGGAGACCACCCATGTTGAAGTCTTTGCTCACTCCGTACAAACAGTGGATGTGCTGCTGTGTCACTTCATCGCACGGAATGCTCAAGACGGATGAGAAAGTGCTTCCTACCATGTCCGGCCCGGTTTCAAAGGCGGATAGAGCGTGGATTTCGTCGGCCACGAGATGCATGGCGTTGTCGCGGCACCATTCGGCCAAGACACGCAGTGTCTCGGCGGAATAGCATCGGCCCTGCGGGTTCGCCGGGTTAGACAAGAACAAGACCCGGCAGTTAACCCGGAGTGTCCGCTTGGCCTCATCCACGGTGGATTGCAACAAGCGTATGAGCTCGGGCAAGCCGTGAGCTTCGAACGGATCCGGGATCGTGGATGTTGAGACGGGCACAGTGGTGACCCCTGCGCGAATGGTCAAGTTGTAATCCAACATGTAAAAGTTGGACGGGAAGAAGACAATGCCATCACCCGGATTGCAGAGAGTTCATGACATCATGCCAATGAGTGAGGTGACACCGTTGGTTGCCAGCAAGTTACCACCGGTCAACGCAGTCCCATGTGGGTGGAAGAAAGTGTTAAAGAAGTCTGCTGCAGCATCGAGGAGAGCTTGCGAACCGTATATGGCACCGTAACGTGCTGAAATTGCCTGCGGAAAGCGTTCAATGTACGACTTCATCCAGTCGTCCGTAAGGGTGTTGAGGGCGCCCGAAAGGTCAATAACCCCATTGGGGCGCAATTGTGAATCGTAACAAGATCGCTGTTTTACCTTTTGCATGAGGTCCCAGGCGGGGCCACGGTTCATGGCAGCGAGAGCTCGCTTGGACGGCTTAGAGGCACATTGCAGCATTTTGAAGTCAGAAAGAGGCCATTAAGTACTTGGACGCACGCAGCTGGTCGAGTCAAAAATCGCAAAATCTTGCCAGGGGAGATTTGGCTCGTAAACTGAGAATGCGGTGGATGAAATGAGGAAAAAGAACGAACGGCCTACCATAAAACCTGGCATTCTTTTACTTACTTTCGTATAAAACATATCTTTATGTCTGCACCTGCACCTACAGTGCTAAAATTACTGTTGTGCTGCTACGGGAATGCCGCATCGAGTTATAGATCACATCCATCACGTCGCATTGTTGGATGCACAGATCGGGCGGATTATATATCGCAGGGGAATGACAACACTAATACGCAGCATTGAGCTATGATGTCTTCTTGTGTGTAAACCGCTGTATTATTTCTATTGGGCTGCTATGATCTCTCTATGGATATGTCGCAGGGGCAAATACATTACAAGTATAATTATACGTCTCTGAACCTGAAGTTATGCTTGTCGGATACCAACATTTCGTGCGACGGCGCCTATTTTAAGCTCAAGGCTTCAGAACAAGATGTGAAGGAAATGCATCAATGATACACAGCTATTTTTGCCATCGCTGCCTTCACTATTATGACACTTGCTATAGCAATTGACTCCACGATTGCAGCCTTCTCAACAAACCAAAATCGCTCCCGGCTGTAGGGTAACACTCCCCACCAAACAGCTTTGGGATCAGATTCGACTCACTGTATTGTCTCAGCACATTCAGACAGGGCTATGGATGTGTAGGCTCCCTGTCCGACCATTTCTAGGAGGTGTCAAGAACGCGATTCGCGTTTGATTTGCCGTCTTGACGTGTTCATATCCTCCGCCCGCGTCCGATGTTGTTTAGAGGATCCGATTGGTTGTCGGCCAATAACCGAAGGCAGCTGCCAAGCTAATAACGCGACCGGGGAGTGTACGTGCAACCCCGGCAATCGGCGTCGCCACTTATGGCCCTATCTGCAGCGCTCTGGCTGACCGGATTCGGTTATTGTTAGCTCAGGATTGAGCTGACAGCGACATCCTGGCTTCCCCGAATGTAGGACTCAATCGTCCGGCCAATGTATGGATGACCGTCTGGTGCCTGCACGCATTCTGTCTTTTGTCTTCTGGCGTGGAAAATTGGGTTGGTTATCTCGCCTTGGGCTCTTCTTTTATTCCACTTTTTCTGCTTGCGAATTCCTGCTTTCTGTTTTGGCTCTTTCACCCCTATTAGCATTCTCATTGGCTCCTTGTCGCCGGTAAGTAACCAAAGTCTTGTTTAACGATGTAAGCCAAGAGGAGCTAATAAAATTCGGGCTCACAGGCTGTGCTACTTCCGCTGTTGCTTTTTGTAATGGGCCGGATACCCGTTCTTCTTGCCCGGGTCATGGTGGCTAAGGATGCCCGTGTGGCTCTTGTGGCGCAAGTTATCGAGCAGGTCAGACAAATCAATTTTACTCCTCTGCAGGAACATTGGAGGGAAAGTTTAAAGTATATTAATATTTAAGCTGAATGTAGCCTACATTATTATGGATATCGATCTTGGTTCCAAATGGCTTTGAAACTTTGCGAAGGTACTTGAGAATGCGCTGAGCCTCAGGCTCATGAGCCAGTTTGGGCAACTGGCTTTGCGGGTCAGAAGTGTCATTTGTCAACTGTGAATGGATAATGGGATGAAGCGCAATTTTCGAGAGTTCACCATTCTCGAAGTTGGCGAGGGCAACAATACTGTCATCCCACTCGATAGGCAGGTCAACTCCACGGAAGTTAAGACCCAGGCTGTAGGTTAAGCTCGACAAACTGTAGAAGATAGGTCGGCCTTTGTAAATTTCGATACCGCGGAGATGGTGTGGGCCGTGGATAAGAACAATATCGGCTCCGGCATCTATCACGCCATGGCTGATGTTGCGGGTGTAAGAGGCTGGAATAGTCGCTTCAAGCGGCATAGGGTTGGACGAGTCATCGATGCCCGAATCAGACTCATGCGCGTGCAGTGAGAAGACGGTGGCATCGGCCGACCTCTTGGCCTCTTTGACCGAGGCCACGATGCCAGCGTAGTCGTCCGGATTGATGTCCCAGTCCAGACCTGGCGTCTTAGAAAGTCGCCAGTTGGACCAAGCCATGGGTATCTGACCGGTGTAGAGCGTGATGTCGGTCGTCCCTGCAGGGATCTGTTGTCCCTGGGCTATAGCCACCTTCTTTATGGCTTCAAACTCAGCCGGTTGGACCCGGGTGACGGCAGTGGCTCGCAGGGCGCTGACACCAGGCCGAGGGCGATCCTTCCTGTCGCCGCCACCGGGACCGGCCACCGATTCGGGGGTGTGGGTACCTGCGGCTGCGATGAGGGCAATACGTTTCTTGTTACGCTGTTGGAAAACTGCTTGTCGTGCCTGCATGAGGGTATCGCCGTTCCCAGCAACAGCAAACCCGGCATCATTGAGGTATTTATAGGTAGCCTCGACACCAGCTAGTTCATAGTCCCAGGCGTGATTATTTGCATGTGATGCAATGTTAAACCCGTTCTGAGCCATGCGGTACGCGTTGATTGGATCATATGATGGACCACCTCCAATGTCGCCGTAGGTATTGTCGCCTCCATTCTCGGAAGCAGGATACCCGGTGAAGTTCTTGTAGGAGAAAATCTGGCCTTCCATGTTGAAAAAGCCGAAGTCTGCACCACGAACAATGTCCCAGACACCATTGGTCCTGGAATCATTGGAAAGCAGGGCATCACCCAGCAAGTCGCCCCCAGCTGCGATACTCCATGAGACGCCTCCAGGCTTGGCCTCGCAGTGACTAGTTATGATGAGAGCGATCAGCGCAACGGCCAAAAGGTGACCATTCAAGATGCAATTTGCCATGGTTGCTTTGATTAGTGCCAGCTGACGAGTCGAATTTGGGTGGTCGCGCAGAGGAATCAGAGAACAGAGAGACATGCAGGTAGGCCTGAAGGAGGTTCCTGAGGTAGAAAATGGGGTTTTTCGCGTGGTGGCGTCAAAGCCGGGAACTGGTGTGACGCGAAATTGAAAGGGCAAGGGCGGAATGACGGAAAATGATGGCCATGCTGATAGCATTCATATGGCATGGCCGTTATCTGTCTTGCTGCCTTCTATGGAATAACTGATGAGCATATCCTGGCTTTCAATAACGGGCTTTGTGGTAGAGAGCGCTCTTGTGGACCCTTTTAGGTAAATTGGCGCGCGCTCTATGCTTGCCATTTGACAATGGGTCCAGAAATTAGCGGAGCCAGCATTAGTATTTCATTTACCTGAATACTTAAAAAAATAGGTCATCTTGCAGCGGTCGTTGCTCAATCGCTTCGAGTATCACCCTCATTGTTTTGACTTCGCACACTTGCGTTGCCTGGCAATCATGCTCATCCAATCCTTTTTCCTCTCTTTAGCTTTCGGCGCTAGCGCACTAGCCAGGCATCAATATGACATTCCCACAGACCTTTCGCGGGTTGTCAACATCACGTTGACGCCTGTGGTAACCCATGGCAAGATTAGTGGTATAGCAGGAGAGTTCATCCTCCATTATCATACGAAGACGAACTATACCTTGGTCGACATTCCTATCAGCCTCGCTGGAAAACCCACCGCCGATTATAACACCAAAACGTTGACTGCCAAAGATGACAAGGGAAAGCTCGAGCTACTGACCTCAGAAGGTCAGGACGCAGACGGGCAGCCTACACGATACTTTAGACCAACCCGGGATACCGAGGGTCCTGTCACGGTCCACTTCACAGCCAATCCAAACAACAAAACGTACCCTCATATCGGCCCTCTCTTTGATCTACGGGAGAACGGCCAAGAGAACGTTGGAGGCATCGTGGGCTCATCCTGGGCATTGCTACCTGGCGTTGCCAATCTCACGGACAAATATGACTGGTCTTACCGCTGGGATCTGAGTCATGCTCCAAATGGAACCAATGCAGCCTGGACTTGGGGGGAGGGTACTGGACCATTCTATCTCACAGCTCCTAGGGCAGATGTTCTCTACACTTACTTCTCTGTCGGTAAGCTGGGTCAATATCCTCCCGCAGGAACCAAGCCGGTCAACCCCAAGCACGAGTTCGGCATGTACTGGCTGGACGAGCCCGTCTTCAACGCTACCGAGCTTGCTGTGTTCATCAACTCCTTTTACAACTACAGCACTCACTTCTGGCAAGACACGAGCTCCCTGCCTTATCGTGTGTTTATCCGTCACAATTTCCCTGAAGAAATAGGGTCTGGAGGTACCGCGCTCAACCAGTCCTTTTCTTTTGGCTGGAACGCGCATAACGAAACAGATCAAGAAACCTTGCGTCTGTTGATATCGCATGAAATGACTCATAACTGGGCTGTCATGCCCGGTGCTGGCGCTCTTATCTCCCGATGGGCAGAAGGTATGGCTGAGTTCTACTCATTGAGATTGCTATGGCGTGCCCGTCTTTTAAATACCACTGCCTACGTCAACGAGATGAACTTCCGCGCCAACAGGTATTACATTAACCCTTACGTGAACTACACCGATGAGGAAGCCTACGGCCTAGCATTCCAGGATTCAGCCGCACAGCGCATCCCGTATGGTCGGGGCTTGATCGAACTCGCCAACATTGACGCAGAGATTCGAAACAAGTCAAGCAATACCTTGGGTCTCGACTTCCTGACACTCAAGATGCGGAAGCTGTGCGTGGCCAGTAGCACCCAGTGTACCCCTGCTACGTGGGTAAATTACACGGCGGATTACCTCGGGCCCTCTGCAGTTGTGGAGTATGACAGGATCACCTCTGGGAAGCCTGTGATCCAACCGCTAGCGGGTAGTTTGGGCCCTTGCTTTGATGTAGTTCAGACAGATAGCAATCCTCAAGTCTGGCAGTGGAAGGCAAAGAAGGAAGTTGATATCGAGGATGAGAGCTGCATCATTTGAAGCTTCTATCATATATATCTTGGTCCTCAGTGTAAATACAAAACTGGATTAGCAAGTCGCAAAGTTGGTCCTAATATCTCACTTAAACGTTGTTCGAAGTGGATGTAGTCATTCCCCTAGAAACAGCATTAGCAAATTTCGATTGAACGCATTTGCGTGTCGCTTTTTCGATCACGTTTGACAGCGACGTTGTACAGTTTCTCATTGAATTAAATGACGAGGAACTCTTCAGATATCATTTTACGTTTCGAGGTCATCATCACACAGATCTGCCGTGCAGGCAGGAATGCAGTTGCATGACTGATTAACCCACGGCAAGCGCATAGAGAAGTGAGGTGAACAATCAGGACTGGAAAATCGTGGCAAAAGTCGACAAGACGATAGGCTTCAGGTACGAGGAAGATGAATGCATTATAAGCACCTCAGCATACCGATCGTCATCCCATATAGATGTGCTTTGAGGTTTTGTACGGCTTAGTGTTTCGTTGTCTCCACTGTGATCCTGTGGACGGTATCTCTTTGAGCGGCACAAGGCTCCAAGGGGGTCACGAGGAGGGTAAAACTATTGAAAATGAACGCATCAAGAGATATCTCGAAGCACACCTACCATCGCGTGTAATAGAGGTACCAGCAGTTTCAATCGTTACAAGCTGCTACCTCATAGCTTGCAGCCGTACCAACTCTGTCGCCCAGGGCGGGTATGCATTGACTGGAGTCCAGGCCGAGCTAAAGGGTAGTCCGAAGACCGTAAAAACAGTTGCAGCAACATCTGACGATCGCATCTTTTAAGATTTAGTAATAAGCGTGTATTTCCTGTAGATAGAAAGTGTGCTGTATAATTCTCGTATGTTAAATAGGTCCAATACCTTGTGATAATATCCCAATAAAGCGCCGGGCCTCAATCCAGTAAAGGAAATGACATCAAAGAGACTGATAAGCTTGATGCCCATTATCAAGCTTGGCATTTAAACATATAAAATTGTATATTGGATGCAAGCATGCGTACCGAACTAATGCAGGTAGGCACCTATCCACCTTTCATTGCGATGTCTTGTTTCAGATATGTATCGTTCTCGAAGCTTTCACGGCATGTACACACGACAATACATTATGTTCCAAATGATTAACTTGTCTAATATATACATGAAAACCTTTGTCTGATAAACAAATACCACACAATTTTAATCCTCTAACTTCCATCCACAGGAGTATTATAGCACTAGATATCATAGAATTGTGAGTTAATGCAATCAGTATAAAATCTTCCCCTCAAGACAAGGAACAGATGTGATACCAAGGCATTAAAATGATCATTTTGATCCAATAAAAGTGAATATCACTCACGCGCACTTTAAACACTCAAGCTCAAGTCTCAAGTCGACCTCAAAATCGCAGTTAAAGACGCGGGGTGTTGTGCGGTATGTGATGAATGGGAGACGTACCCGACTGTGGGTGGTAACACCCAAAGGGATGCTTGTATTGGAAGTTGGTGTGTCCAGGTGGGTCAGTTACGACCAAGTTACACCAAATATGGGCGGATGATTCAGCTCAAAGAATTTAAGCCGCGGCTGAAATTTACGTCAAGCACACTCTCTGCAGCTGGCTGAAGTTTGCTGGCACACACTTCACCGCCCCCTGTCAGATTAATACCCCTGAGAGAATAACCGAACACATTTTTCTGGGGTCCGACACATGCTGACAGAGCTGAATCATTGGCCCCTCAAGTACCAAGATACAAGGCGGTTACTCGGAACCGAAACAAGACATCCGGCCGACCTTCATCCGACCCTCCAGTATCAACTCCCATAATTAGATCCCATGCATTTACATATTTTAGCGCATCTATATGTCAGTGGCTTCTGTGAACTATAACATGACACCGGAGGGAGTCCCAGTAAGAGTAGTCGGGCCGTAGCTAGTGGGTAGTGAATCGCGTGGGAGAGTGGGGGGCCTGGTTGATCACCGATTATCTCCTCCCCGGCCAAATACTACCACGCCACGCGTTAGCTATCTGTAGGTGTCCAGAACTAGTAATAGCATAGAATCAAAGGAATCTATGACTTCTCATTTGCAGAGTGAGCCGGGGATATGCACAAAAGCAGATATAGCCTATATAGGGTGGGGTATGCCAAGTCTAGCACTGCCGTTTCCCAGTCAAGAAACCCCAGGGCACTGATTCCTGGGGCAGCATGGATGTATCGCAAATAAAAGATTGGTAAATTGAATTCAAATGAACCTTACTTGGAAGTAAAAAGGATAAGCCAAGGTATGGTGTATAACTATCTAAGAAATAGTGCAGAAGACCATTCGTACATAGAGTGAGGGTGGCAAAAAAGAATTCATTGAGGGATGTGATATGACGTTGGTTATGTGCTGTCATGTATCGGATTAAATCTCCCGGTATGAGAATCGCATGCGCCGCATATTTAATTTATCCCTGACATATCTGTGCTCTGGCGGCTTCTAGAATGCCGATAAGAGTCACATGCTCCAGGGCTAATCGCAGTCAAGACACAGAATCATCAATATTGATCTTCATAGCCATCGCGAATCCGGCATCGAAATCGAATCATTTTCCACTGGCTCAGTCCAATCTCCCTAGTAACAGTAATGTTGCAATCGCAAGAATCTGAAAACATGATTTTCAATGGATTGCGGAGAAGAGCAGCCAAAGCCTGCCTCTCTTGTCGAGCCAGAAAGGTCCGATGCGATTCCGTGCACCGAAGCGGGAAATGTACCAACTGCGCACTTGACAACAGAGAATGCATTCTTACGGACAGGCCAACAAAATAGTAAGTAAACACGGTTCAAGAAATAAAGCTTGGGCTACTAACATTTCGGTCGTGTAATAGTCGTCCCAAAAAGTCCAAGCCCGGCCGGTTAGACTCTCGCAATCAACCATCAGATCCACCACCAGGATATGACCAGGTCAAAGAGATTAGACTAGTGAGCCAACTGGGCAAGCTAACGGAATCTGCACCCTCTTGTACTCGAATAGACGCGTCTAATACCGATACATTCTCGAGTTCTTCATCAGTAAATGGAGAGAGCAACAACCTACCACCCCAAGAAATTATGCTATCCACCACACAACAATCGCGGGCGGATTCCTGTGGTGAGTGCTAAGAATGAATCTCTTCCAAGCTTATTTATTAGAACAAATACTAAAATGGATGACTGAGCCTAGCCAATCCGGCAGCTAACGAAACGGCGCATACTCAGACTCAGAAGTCGCACGTCAATTACAATCTCTTTCCGTTCCTACAAGCAGACTTTTCCCGGTTATCAGATGAAGATAGACGATTTTTGGAAATGCAAGGCTGTTTATCGGTTCCTAATCCAGAGCTGACTGCCGAATTCATACAGGAGTACTTTCTTCACGTTCATCCCGGTTTGCCGATGATTGACGAAGCCATGTTTTGGACGATGTATTCTGAACCTATTTCTTTATCTGGGACTTGCTCAGTAATGTCCCTTTTTGTATTCCAGGCCATGTTATTCGCCTCTTGCAGTGTAAGAGATTCCCTGGCCCACCTTGAACTAGACGATACTTGTTTTTGCTTCCCTTTTATAGTCCCTTCTAACTTGCAACAGTTCATATCCCTTCCAGTAATTAAAAAACTTGGATTCAATTCTATTATAGATGCTCGGGGAATATACTACAGGCGGGCAAAGGTTTGTTCTAGTCATCCCTACTGTGGTACCAGCACTTTCCACATCTTTGTCCTCTAACCAGTCGCATCAGCTTCTATTCGATCTATGCGCAGAGACGGACACTATTTCTAGCGCTCAGGGGTCACTACTACTGTCATATAACGCAACGATGCGAGATCGCAAAAGGTCAAATTCTATTTGGGTATCAACAGCCATACAACTTGCTCAAGACGCCAGTGCGGACAAATGCCACATCAATGAGAATGAAGACCCGCGAATAAAAAGCACGTTGAAGCGCCTTTGGTGGTGCTGCATTGTCCGAGACTGCGTACTTTCCATGGGAGTACGTAGGACACTTTCCATTCCACTAGACGGCTTAGACATGGCCGAGATGGCGTTGACAGAGGCAGAATTTGCCGAAGAGATTTCTGGTTCTCGTGTGTACGATTCGGAAACTAAGACCATACTGACCAGGCTATTTCTTGGACTGTGTGATCTCGCGGCATCATTAAAAGAGCTTATGCTTACTATCTACCCTACTGGGGGATCGATTCTCAAGCATATCTCATCAATCTCCAACGCGGACATGATCTTGGATCGTTTGCAATCATGCAAGCTGGTCCTGGACTCTTGGGCCAATCGAACGGCTCTCATATTTCCAGATGTCACGGCCATGATGAGCAAAAACCAATCAATCATTTTGTTCTCAAATCTAAATTACATATACTACCAGTTAGTGTTTACCATTATCTTCTTTGCTTTCCCAATCTGACATCCAATGCCTTAGCACCGCTCGTCTGGCCTTGTACCAGAACGAAAGTCTTATCATGCTCGTGCGGCCACGTGGATTAAAATATGAAGAGACCCGCTGGTGTCACAACAAACTGCAGCTTGAAGGAGCCACAGCTGCTATAACCGATAACTTGAAGGAAATCATTCATCGAAAGCTGGGTAAATATCTTCCAATTAGCATGTGAGTATCTGTGTAACAATAGTGGGTTCCAAAGTTAATGCTTATCTAGAGTCGCTTATTTGGCGACCCCCCTGGTTTTACATATCCTCGATGTGCACCTGTCCTCTAGTCCATCCCAGCTCGCCCACAAACAGCGTCAACTAAATGTATACCTCGATGCTATGAAGGTTTTACAGACGCAGTACGATGCTACCGATGAAGTTTGGGCTTTCGTCAAGTCCATTGTCAAGTATGTCATGGCTCAGAGACAACAGCAACAGACTTTCGACTTTGGCCACAATGGCTTGAGCTGGTGCCTTACGAGAGGTTTGTCTCTGCATCCCGGCACGCATGTACACGATTGGGGATACATATTCCTTCACAGACCGGCTCTGTTCTTTCAGCTTATGCATATCATGGATAATTCTCTTTCAAATGGCAGATACACCGAAGACAGAAACTTTCTTCTGACGCTAATATCTACACGAATGGCCCTCACGCGCACGAGTGTGGGGAGTTCATACGATGGCGACGAGAATAACAACACCAAAAATAAACCCGATTGTCATCAGTTAGAGGAGGTATCATTTGAAACGAGCGACAGTGTCTCTGAAGACTATCGAGAGGGCACAGCGAATGAGCTTATGTCAGGTTTCATACCGAACGAGAGCATGGAGCAGCCACTATACTGCACAACCTACGAATCGCACAACCTCGTACAGTATCCGTTTGGGTATGACAGCCATTTGGAGCTTGATGATGTTGGGGGATCTAGTTCGACCAATTTCTTGTGTTCATGAATGTCGCTATTATAACCACATGTACTACACTCCTGTATAAATGCAACTTTATAACAATTAATTAGTCTGCCCGTAAGGCTTCCATGTATTTGTTCTCTCAAAGTTGCTCCTAAATGCAGTATTGGTGCACTTGAAGTTACTGTTGTGCTTGCTTCCTCTCACAGGTGTCACTCTAATTTGAGGGAAAGATGTGGACTGTCAAGATAGCTGTGCTCTCATCCAATACTAAACCAAATCATGAGAACTGGGACGTAGTACTCGGCACGAGATGTATCATGCCTACCTGTGTCAGATTGAAAATGCAGTGTAAGATAAGTTCTCTGGATGGAAGTGGAGTTCCCAGCTGGGGTAGTATCCGGGGGTCGGAGGCGTTTAGAACCGGAACCTTGGCACTTCCATTGTTGGATTTCCCCGGATTGTTTTAGTTGTTACCCCGCATCTATCAGTCGCACTCGCTTAAGAGTTTTTCCTCGCCAATGGCCTTATCTGATTTCCCAGCAGGGTTAAGGACCGGAATGTAAGATCCGGGGTCTTGGGGCGCAATCGGCGCAGAAACGAGTCTTGCGCAGCTGTTTCGACGCACTACCAACATCTTTACAGATTAGGCAATCGGTGTGTTCAAAAGGAATGGTGCAGTCACGTCGGTAAGCGCGAAACTCTCGCGGCTGAATTTTGAGTCTCGCTGAGGTACCACAAGGAAAATCATTCAATCAAAACCCAACTTTGGACACCTATTTTCTTGCATTATCCAGCTCATCAAGTTTCTTCTGTTTCAAGAAATACAAGCGAGTTTCGTGTACGCGTTCATGCACACGCTGGCTCCTACGCAGATCCCAGATTGGAATTTTTTTCGATTGCCGAAATTATAGCTTCGCCTTCTGGGAGGTGCAGATTGTGCCGAGGTAAACTCCTGGCTGCCTTAAGAATCGTTTCTCCAACATTTTGTCAGAAAGTGTGACTGTGACTGGGATTGCGAGTACGCCACAGCTGATTGCGGAAGTGCTGGCCGGCATTCTCTAACACATAGGGGAGTATTGAATTGTAATTGACTGATAATATTGGCTTTATGCGATATCTTGCATTGTTCTATCTATAAATCAATGCCTGCAGTACTTTCTTCTAAAGAATTCATGTATCAAATTCTTAGAAGTACATTCGGGCAATGTGCTGTCGCAACATGGCGTTTTCTTGGGTATTGGTATTTGTCTTTCTTGCTCTTTCATCATTCACAAACAGCCAGGCCACTCTTGCATCCAGCCTGAGTGGACTCCCTGACTGCGCTGTAAGTTTGACTACCGCATTCACACTGTTGAGTGAATGTGTGACTGCTGACTGACAGCCCTCTAGATTGAGTGCTTTAACACGACTATTCCGCAGTCATCGTGTTCATCTACCAACCAGACTTGCATTTGCACAAATGTTTCGTTCCAGGCCGAACTCGAACAATGCATTGCACAAGGCTGCACTGCCAAAGAATCTCTCAGTATGTTTTCGACACGGCGCGTGTATGCGTCATTGCTCATGATATTTCCAGCCACGAAAAATGCGACCATGACTCTCTGCGGGGCCCCGATCCGCGACAAGACTGCTGATTACAGATTGGTTGCGGTGGCGCTCATCGTGCTATCTACAATATTTGTAACACAACGATTTGCTTTTAAAATCTATGCAAATCTTTACATTGGTCCCGACGATTGGTTGACACTTGCTACTTTGCTGCTGCTCATTCCGAATAATATCATCAGCTCAACAGCATTGGCCAATAATGGCATTGGAAAAGACATCTGGACACTAGAGTTTGATCAGATCGACAACTTCGCCATGTACTTTTTTATAAGCATGATATTTTATTTCGCCCAAGGTTCAGTATTGAAACTTGCTTTTCTTGCTTTTTATCTCCGCATTTTTCCTGAAGATAGGGTTCGTCGCCTCATCTGGATCACCATCATCTTCAATTCTTTAAACGGCCTTGTCTTTTTCGTCGTCACAGCTTTCCTTCAATGCAGGCCAATTAGCTACTTCTGGACTCGTTGGGACGGGGAGCATAGTGGAGAATGCCTCGATAGGAATGCTATCGCATGGGCCAATGCTTCAATCAGTATCGCCCTCGACATTTGGATGCTGATAATTCCGCTCCACCAACTCAAATCATTACAGCTCCATTGGAAAAAGAAGGTAGGAGTTGCTATTATGTTTTCTATGGGCTCATTGTAAGTTGGGTTTTGGTTCCGGCCTTCTAGCCTTCAAACTGAAGTCTGACTTGGTTTGTAGTTACACCATCGTTAGTGTTCTTCGTCTGAGATACCTCGTAAAGTTCCGATCAGACTCACCGAACCCAAGCTGGGAATACTTCGAGGCTGCCAGATGGTCACTAGTTGAGATCAATGTCGGAATAGTTTGTGTGTGTTTGCCGTCTACGCGACTAATGCTAAACCGGGTGTTTCCCAGACTCATGGGCTCTTCAGCATCTAGATCCTACACCAGTCACGGGAGGAACTATAACATGAGTCGACAAGCAACTCACCCACCGAAAGGTCTTGAAGCCAAAACGACGGGCAGCGTGGAACTTCACTCGTATCAAACGCCGAAAAAGGGCATTCTGTGTTCCAAAAGCTATACAGTGGAGTCGATGGAGACGGATGAGACTCGATTGGTTTAGGGGGATAATGTAATAATTTCAAGATTAGAGTAGTTTGGAAAGCTGACAGGCACCTTTCGGCATCTTTCGGCGTAGGTTGCTAATTGGATTACGAGGTATGCGGAAAATAGTTTATGCATTATGCGTGCATGAAGCTTCAGCTTTCGCCGTTGCCTGCCCATATTTGACAGATGTCTGGGATCTACTGGACAATGAGTGTTATGAGTGCCACCATCGTGCCGCCAACAATAAAGGGCAATTATCAAGCTCGTGGCCAAAAGGAGTGGTGATGTTGCTGATATCGGTCTTGCCAATCCAGATGCCAATTGTTCATGGTTATCATGTACCCGTTTCTAGCAATATATAATGCTTTATCCTCGGACGTCTCGAAAGTCCATATAGGCGCTCAATCCCCGGGCATGCAAGATGATTTTCATTTGAATTCACTTGAAATAATTATACGCACTGCATCTGTAGCTTGCAATCCAGCCTACAGGCAATTGACATTTATTGCCTGCCCCATGTCAAGTTGCTTATCAATGGTGTCTTCCATTACCCCAGCATAGCTGAGAATGTGTTTATCTGTTTCTTCTCCAGCCGTATACACTAACTTTAATCACTACCATCCGATAAGGGTTGAGTCCAAATTAGGTTACCACTCCCTGTGCTTGATCTTTGTCCCAGATGTGATATCATCGGTGTCTTCTGCACATTGATTGGATCAAGACGTGGCTCCGATCGTCTTTGCATTATCATACTGTTTGTAATTCGGATTTTGAATACGCCACCGCTCCCGGCACTCATTAAATTGTTCATTTGATAGCCTCGTTAGATTCCATGAATTCGGATGTTGGATAGAGCCGTCAGCAGTAGATACTAAAACCATGATAAGGGGGGCTATTCATCGGGTCTCCACGAGCCTTCACAAAAGCAACCACAACCGGCTTGATATGAATGGCCGCGCAGAAATATAATGAGCATAGACTATGTATGGGTTTGTCAAAAGATCGTTTGCAGGATTCTGAGCGGATGAGTTGCTTAGCAATCGGGACCAAGCCAAAATGGGGTGGGAGAGAAGTTTTTCACAAGCCAATCGACTAGGAACCATGTTCTACCACATTTTTCCAACTCAGACACAGACACAAGTGTCTCAATGAGCTAGCTCTTACCAGCCAGTGCGGGGGCCAGCCACCTTCTAGCCCAACTCCGGGTGGGCGGTGACGGTTATCCGGATCCACTACTTAGCCCTTGGGGCGCACCGCCCATGTCCTAATTCGGATAGTTTGTGGGGTAATGCAGATAGCGAGCTGGATGATGGGTGCAGGCGAATCACCCGCTCTCCCCTTGGCCTCCACATCCTTCAAGATAAGAGCCAAAAAGTGGGAAGCTGAGACCGAGCGTCCTTTGAGTCCCAAGGCCCATACTAGCCTCAAAAACATCTCTATATATGCCTATATACTTCTATCCCAGATTCCTCATCCATACGCCAGCGTTCGCCGACCTCTTTGTCTTTTATAAAAGCACCCATACTATTTCCCGCTGTTTCTAATTTGATCACTCGAAGTGGCATCTCGCCTCCAAAATGGCCGACAAGAAAGAAGCGCCCATGTTGGAGCCGGCATTGTCCATTTCGAATGGTGATGTTGAGCCGAGCTCTTCACATACCGGCGAGCTGAAACGAAACTTCAAGGCTCGTCATGTCCAAATGATTACGCTAGGTTAGTCGCAGTCTCCCTGTGTATATTTATCACGTGGCCTTTAACTCACTAGATTGCGTACAGGTGGATGCATTGGAAGCGGAATCTTTCTTAGCACCGGAAAGGTGAGAGCATAAAACAAGTATGAGACGCATGTTTGACCCCCGTATTGACTTTATTGAGGCGTTGCATCAAGGAGGTGCTGGAGCTATGCTTATCGGCTTCACATTCGTCTGCACCATGGTAAGAAGTGTTGAAGCCGTTGTACGCTAGCAACTAACCATGTTTAGGCTCTATCTCTGATGAATGTTTTGACGGAAAATACCTGTCTCTTCCCAACACCAGGATCATTCATTGACCACGCGGCTCGATTTGTCGATCCATCCCTCGGCTTTGCCGTCGGTGAGTATACGAGTTATTGTTTCATTAATAAGAGACTAATCCTCGCGTCCCAGGATTCATTGAATGGGTCTCGTGGATGACCATTGTGGCAACTGAAGGCGCTGTCGTGCGCCTGGTTCTGTCCTATTGGGCAGACGGTATCCCGACATGGGCTTGTATGACTGTCTACTTGGCCCTTATTTTCGGGTTACATACAATGCCAAATACTTGGTTCGCTGAGTTTGAGTTTGTGACATCAAGCCTCAAAGTCATTGCTCTCCTCATTATCCTCTTCGCCAGTCTCGCAATGATTGGCGGTGCAGGACCAACTCGTCATGTTCCTCAGGTTGTCAACTTTAGATCTGTGGCTGACGCATTTCCGAATGGCTTCAAAGGCCAATGTGCCGTCTTCTTGTTGGCAATGTGGGCCGTTGGTGGACAAGAGATTATGGGTATCGTTTCTGGAGAAGCCCAGCGACCTAGGTGGGATATGCCTCGAGCATGCAAGAACCTGTTTTTCCGCCTCATTGTCTTCTATGGCCTTACTGTCTCAACCATCACCGTCTTGGTCGACTATTCTGACGATCGTTTGATGGGCCTCGGAAACGCTGCCAGCTCGCCTTTTGTCATTGCCATGAACGATGCTGGAATCCGTGGCCTGCCTGACCTTCTGAACGCCATCATCCTCCTAGGATTAGTCGCCATTGGGGCTGAAGCTATTTACGTGGCCTCTCGTATCATGACTGCCATGGCAAAGATGGGGTTGTTCCCAGAGGTTCTTGGTCGGGTTGACAAGAAAGGAAGACCATATCTCGCCTTGCTAACAACTGCTGTCTTCTCAACTATTTGCACCTATATCAATTGCAGCAGCACTGGCGGAGTCATGTTCACCTGGTTCAGCTCAGTTTCCAGTGCTGTTTTTTTTCATTTCGTGGGGCGTCATTGCGGTCACCAACATTCGAATGCGCCAGGCCTTGGCCGCCCAAAACGACCCGGCATGGTCATTGCCTCATGCTTGGAAGCTTCGTGCGTTCCCTGCCTCATCCGTATATCTTTCTCTCAGCTGCACTCTGGTTATCATACTTAGTGCCTATGTGAGCGCATCTCCTATTGATGGTGCACCAAGCGTGGAGTCGTTTTTCCAAACCATGTTGGCTCTTCCGTTATTCTTGGTAGCCTGGGCTGGTCATAAGCTTGTTTTCCGGACCAAGTTCATCAAGGCTGCAGAAGCCGATATCCAGACCGGCCGCTTGTATCTTTCAGAGGAAGAGGTCAAGTGGTTTGATGAGTACTTCTCCCAGCCATTGCGCAAGCGGCTTCTCACCTACGTTACTATATAACTTAGGGTTGCTTCCTGTTAAGTTAGCACAAACCATCAGGAAAGATGTCGTAGTACTCCTATCAAGCCTTAATATGTCTTTCCATAGTTGCAGTGCGAGTAAAAGGAAACCATATATTAGTTCAAATTCACAAGACGATATATTTGCATGATGTGCCACATGAATGTTGTATTACTCCTTTCTATTTCAAAACAAAACGAATTGATGTTATAAATCCCACAAGATAATATATATCCAAAAAAGCTACACTTTTTCGCATAATTCATCTACCATAAGGAGCAAAGAAACTTTTCGTTTGTATCCCAGATGCCTTTTTTGTTGCGTGTATACTTCATCTATTGTCTTTGGTTCACATCACTCTCGCGACATGAAACGAAGGTCACCTGACCTACCCTATAGCAACTTTTTTTGGGACCAAAATTTCCGATCCTGGGTTTCTTTCGAGCCAGCTACATATTGAATATTTGTGAATTCTGCTTTGGTAAACCTACAGTGCAGTGGAATACTTCCCTTAATTCATTGATACAGTCTTTTTTCTTATTCACCCATAAACAAATAAAGAGGTAGTTCACAATGTCCATGTGGTGCACCATAGTGGAACCAGTTTTGATTCATTCATGGTATACATTATGCCTAGTCGACACATCGGTTTAGTCACGACCAGACGGCTAATTAACCTCACCTGTAGCTCGATTGTCGTTTATGATAGGGTATGGACAGAAGTCATGACTGAGGGTTTTCCAATGCAACCAACGCCGACAATTGCAAATTTAGTGGCACCTTCTTGACTGGCCATTTCGTCTTATCAGCCGCGTTCCCCGATCGAGTTAGTGGCCCACAATTAGTCACAACTAGTGCCCCACAAGTCAAGTGTCATCGTGAGCGCATCCCCGTGGGCTTGACACTTGATGAATTTAATGCTGTTCAATCATGAGTGACATGGGTCATGGTACGACCTAAAGTCGCTCAATCGTAAAGCTTCACATTATCTGTTTCGGTTTAGTATCCTCGGCAACCGGATAGTCAATTCATAGCAATCCTTGGTGGCATCATCCAGGCCAGAGAAATGGCGAGCTTCATACTCTACCGACCCTTCCGACGGTCGCTTGCATGAGTTATCTTGGCTAGCAACATGAAAGTTCATGGGAAATTATTGATTTCAAGTTCAGTATCCATCGAGGTGTTCTTTGATTCTCCCTGACGGTATTACTCATTGGCAGTGCGGGGTACGCCATGGTTAACTGTGGCTCCTGGATTGTTTAACCAGCCTGTGGCAGATCAATACACACGAATGTTGAATTTGTTTACTTTGCAGTATGTCATGCCTGAAGCTATGAGTAAAGTGTAGGCAAGCTTGAGCGTAGTAAAGACACCGGCTCTACAAGTTAACCCTAATGACTAAAGCTCATGAGGATTATCAGACACCCTTATCTCTGAGGATCACAGCCAGGGTCAGCCCGCATTAGTAGGAAATTATTGAATGCTATCGCCCTGCTCATGCTTGTTGACCATCAAGCAGGGTTGCTAGAAGGAAATCTTCGGCGAGAATCTCCATTCGGAATCCCATTAGCGTAAATGCCCCCGCAGTCCCATTCTAGATGTATAAAGGTGTTCGGGAATTAGAGCAATGGGTGCTGATCAACTTAGGTGCATCGCCATCATCATTCTTCTGCCTGTGGAAATTCGAGCCCTCCAGTACCATGACAACCGAGACTAAACCAGCCATTGGTGGAGTGGGCATTGTCGGAGCAGGCATAACTGGCCTGGCTGCTGCCCTTCTCCTTGTGGAAGAAGGCCACAATGTAGTGGTGGTTGCCAGGAACTTGCCTGGTGACCTCTCTACAGACTGGGCGAGTCCATGGTGAGCTGATTCAATCATATGCCCGTACAACCAGCTAATAGCCGCACTTGGACAGGGCAGGGGCATTGGTTGCCCCTCATCCAGACTGGGGTCTCCATTCAGTTATCGCAGAGTCAGTCCAAAAGTGGACTGAATTGGCTGATACGAGTCCCGAGGCTGGGGTCAAGGTATGCCCAACTACCAACGCCTGTAAACCTCCCTGCTAACTTGCACCAACACTGCTAGCGACTCGAAATACATGAACACTTCACTGATCGTAGTCCTGATGCAGAGATATGGTACCGTTCTGTGTACCCCGATATGCGGCCTCTGACAGGGGAAGATCTTGCTCCTGGAGCTACGATGGGCTTCAAATACACTGGCATCGCGATAGATCCCTCAAACTTCCTGCCCTGGCTTCTCAATAAATTGCGCAAGAAAGGAGTTCGTTTCATCCGCAAAGAGATTTTCAGTTTGGATGAGCTCAAGACTATCACCGGTGCAGATGTGTTGGTAAATGCGTCTGGCCTAGGCGCTCGAGCGCTTGCATCCGACGACAAGGTTCATCCAGTTCGAGGTCAGACTCTTTTTGTCAACCCCAAGACGCCGGACCATCAGCCTACACATGCCACGATATTCCAGGGAGCGTCGTATTCCTATGTTATACCTCGAATTTGCAGCAATGGATTTATTCTAGGCGGCGTTAGTCAAGCTGATAGCTACACTACTCAAGCTGATGACGATACTAGAAAAGACATCCTTCAACGGGTCAACGAGGTCACAAACGGCAAATATGAATGGGTTGATCTGGAGTCTGATGTCAGGAGAGATATTGTTGGCTTCCGTCCTGGAAGAAAAGGAGGCATTCGAATTGAAAGAGAAGGAAATGTCGTTCACGCGTATGGAGTTGGAGGGTTCGGCTACGTGTATTCCTTCGGCCTCGCTAGCAGAGTGCGAGACCTGGTCCGCAGTGTCTACCAAGCCCGCTTGTAGGTGTTGTAGGTGTTGTATTTAGTGCTTTTATTCAATAACCTGCCTCGGACTTTGCGATGGGGATTCTATTCAATATTAACTCATTCTTTTGCCAGATTTGAGATCTTTGAGATCTAAGATTGTGAAACCCCCTGGCTTCGCGCTCTAATTCCAAATGAACTAGTCCTATCCATTCTCCTTGGTGCTGTACCTAAACAGTGGTCTTGATGCACAAAGTAGGCTCGTTCAGAGCTGGGGTTAGTAGGTACGGTGGGCTTCAGTTAATCAATATTCCGGCGACTCTTGAAATCTCACGAAGATATGCACTTGTTATAAAGATCAAAATGGCTCTCGCGATCGATGTCGGTATCTAGGCGCGGCATCTCAAAGCCTCCAGCTCTCGGCACGGACTTTGGGTTCTGTGCGCTCACTAGGTAGAAATCGTGGGTGCAATGTTTCATATCATTGTGTAAAATCATGGCGATTGAATAACCCTTATCCGAATATGCTGTTCTAATACTCTAAAGACTCGTAGCCAGCATCTGGTTTATCAAAATACCATGCAAGATCACGGCCCTTCTCTTCCTTGACGCTGAAGCCGTTACCTAAGTAAGCCCAGCGGTTCGAAGGATTCAAAGCTTGCCATTCCCAGTCCTCGAATCGGGGGTTAGTCAAAGCATGGAACCAATGGATACGCGATCCAGGCCACAATGCCGTGACTGGGCCTTCCTCCTTGCCGTTCTTAAACCAACTTCTACACTTATCCGCCCAGGCAGTTCGCTTTAGTACCTCATCCGCGTGCTCGATGAATTCCTTGATTGCCTTTTCCGATGGCCTGAATGATTTGTACCCTTCCATCTGCGCTTTATAGATCATTCTCAAAACATACTTGGTGATGTGTTCGATAATAGGTATTGTGCTGCCGTGACCGACGGGTGCACTGGGCCCAAGGAAAACAAAGTAATTGGGAAAATGCGACAGCGCCATAGAAAGATACGCTGTAGGACGGTCCTTCCATGTATCAGCCATAGTGACACCGTTGTGGCCAACAATCGGGAACCGAGGGCAGAATGAAAGGTCAAATCCGGTAGCACAAATGATGATGTCCACATCAACAGCCCTACCATCAGCCATGATAATACCCTTTTCATTGACGTGAGAAATCTCAGTCCCTGTAATGACGGAAACGTTGGGTTGTGTCAAGGCCTCGAGATAACCCTGGCCAGGCGTTGGTCGGCGACAACCCACCGAAAACTTGGGAATCATGAAGTCAGCGAGATCTGTTCGCTCACCCAATCGTCGTCGCATTTCATTGCTGCTAAACTGTCTAGCGGCCATTTGCTCGGGGGTATCTTTATGCAGCATCCTGAATCTGCCATTCAGCTCATGCTCGACGGCTTTGCGATAGTCCAAATAAGCTTGGCTGTCGCCCTCGAAAGCCTTGATTTGAGCCTCGCTGTATCGAAAGTTTGCCGAATTCTCTCCCGCGTACTTGCTACCGAAGCCCGCAGTAACCCACGTAGGCTGGCGGATAAAAGTTGTAAGGTGCTTGACCTGTGTGTGAATCTTGGCAACGATCTGGATGCCACTCGATCCAGATCCAATGACTGCCACTCTCTTCCCATCGAGAATGGCAGTTTGGTCCCATGAGGCGCTGTGCATGAGCTGGCCCTTGAAGCTGTGGAGGCCCGCCACATTCGGCCACTTCCAATTGTTCAAGAATCCGCAGGCGTTGATCAAAAAGTTTGCATTGTCCGAAATAATGGACCCATCCGAGACATTCTTGATCTCGACATGCCAGAGACCTTCTGTCTCATTCCATGCAGCTCCTATCACCTCGTGGCCAAGTTTGGTGACTGAATGGGCGTCTACGGCTCTTGCGGAATCTTTAAAGTATTGAAAAATCTCTTCCCGAGACCCATAGTACTCTGACCAGCGCGGATTTGGGAACCAAGTATACTGGTAGTTGTGACTTGGAATATCGCAAGCACATCCTGGGTAACGGTTCTCAAACCATGTTCCTCCAAACTCGCTATTCTTCTCATAGATCTGAAGCTGAACATTTCTCAGGTACTTTTTGACGCTGCGTACTAGGTTGATACCGGTTGCTCCAGCACCAATGCAAATGATGCGCAGGGGGCGGGCGATGCCAAACGACTCTTCTTTGACATGATATTCGCCTGTTCGTGGGGCGTTGTCGACTCCGTTGACTATGGCAGGAACCATGATGAATGGTGTGATAGAACTCAACAACAAACACTGGACTGATTTGCCTCAATGGATGCTTCACGATTGTGTGAATTGTGGCAAGTTTGTAGACTTGTCAATTAAAAGCGGTTGATAGATTGACTATTATCACCGTGATCTATATGTGCTGCTTGCTAGTCTTTTGTATCCCTTCTACCATTAAGAATACTCATGTTCCTGAATGATGAGTCTGTTCATGCGGCAGATATCCAGAGCTGCGAGGGCACTACGGTGATGGAGTGGCAACCACTGGCGATAGCCGCTCCCGGCGATGTGAGATGAAAAAAGAGCACAGGGCCAGCTAGGCGAGATTAGAAATCTCACTCAGCATATTTGATTGAAGTTGTCGGCGTTGATTGCCAGTGGAACTTCGTCAGCAGGGGTGGTCCAGCGAGAGGCGCTAGCACAGTGGTGGGCCAAGGCTTTGCAAGCATGACCGCCTAAATCTAATACGAATTGAGGTTACGAGATTAATAATCCCGATTTGCTGGGGGGATGCCCTGCCATGTTTTTACCCCATCAAAACACGGATAGAAAATATCTCGATTGAAAAATCTTTCTTATAATAACCAAGAAGTTTTAGTATTTAGCTTGTGTGTGAGTTGTCCAAGTGCCTGTAACTACAAGGCTGGGTGAAAGGCAATTGAGGCCTCATTGACTCAAATATGATGTACAAAACGAGGATGCTGTGCTAGTAGAGAGATGCGCCCAAATATCGAAGCCTCCACGACACTGTTAATTATGCTTAAATCTCGGTCATGCACAGCGCCATTGTAGCTAATATACAGTATATATGAGAAGTTTATGATCAAGATAACATCAAAGTAATCCCCTTCTCTTTGACCAGCGAACGCCAATGTAAGTGAACTCGATCGCATTGCCACCGCTGCCAGATCTCATAGATAATCTCATGCCCACCTCTCGCTGCATGAAATCCATAAGACTCAATCTTGTTGAATAGCACGGAAAACCGATTCTGGAAGTCGGAATCTAGGGCCACGGATGCCGCCATAAATACTGGAAAAAACAAGGGCCCAGCAATGATGTGTGATGCTGTCTTTATCTCTTCAATTACACCCACGCTCCCCAATACATTTTCAACATACTGTCTCAAGTATCGGTGTGATAATTGTTTGATACAATATGAAAAGTAAATCACCACTGCGTTGTAAAAGGCGCAAATTTGGTACTTGACAATTTCTGCGCTTTTGACATCATGGCATGCCTTCATACAACGGTCCACTTCAGCTGCCTTGGGCCAGTCGAGAATATCAGCCTCTAGATTGTCACAAAACGAGGTGAAAGTATCTGCGGTCGACAGTGTAGTTGAGTCTTGTTCCATGAGCCTGGTAGCCGTTATGCTCCTATTTAAAAGGAAGAAAAGGCTCTCGGGTATTCCATAGATAAGTTCAAAAGTCATCCTTTCGCCTGAGGTTTTATAAGATAGGTCGAGCCACGAGGGAAGCCAAGGTGGTATCTGGAAGCTTTGGCTAGAGTCTGAACTCTTTGTACTAGGGCTGATAGCAGACAGTGCAGGTGGTGTTGTAGGCTCAAACAAGCCATCAACGGTTGGCTGTTCGGCAAAGTTCGACGTACTCCCATGGATAGTGCGAAGGTAGAAGTATATGCGATGCAAAGCACGGGCCTTGCTTGAGAACGACCTTTTAGGTTTGCTAGATACGCGGATTAACTGCTCACAGCCGTCCAAATGAACTGTACAGGAGCTAGTGTCCCCAGACATGACCTAAACAACCAAACCTTGCCTTAGCCAAGAACCAAATAACATATAGTTTACGTTGAGCTTACATCAATTGTCACCATTGATAACATGGTGGCCAGAAAGTCTTTGTACTTGGGCTTTTTCTTTGAGTAATATTCCTTTGACACCGACTCTTTGAGTAGGCTTATTGCTTCCTGGCGTAGGTACAAGGCTCTGGTGGACCATTTCTTCTCTTCGCCACTGCTAGCGTCATCCCGATATTCGCTCGATAGTATAAAAGCACTTGCAGAAAGAATTGTTTTGAAAAGCGCATGACGAATTAAATTGGTCTTGCCTGTTACAGCTAGTTCACCAGCAGTGTGCAGTACTTTGGGAAGATGTATGATGCGCCAGGGACTGTTGGCATTGTCAATAACGCAAAATAATTTTATAACCTTGTGCATGTAATAGTTTAATAGATATTGATGCTCTTGGGATAAGGCCGGTGGGGGAAGATTTGTCAAGACGGACGGTGTGGAGGCAATAGAGACAATGCCACCGTCAGTGTTGGTGGGGCTTTGCTCCGCAAAACCATTTGGACTTGGTTGATTGCAACCGGTGGGCGGGTCGTTCAAACAAGGAGGCAATGGATTAGTGGGTTCATCTTCGGTCGTGCGACTGTTCTCTGGCTCAGAGACAGCCTCTTCTAGTGCACTAGTCGCTTCTAGATCCTGGGTCAACTGGAACGATCCAAGTAGTGCATCATCCATCAAAATCGAGCCCGAGCTTTGAGGGTCCACAACGGCCAGTTCAACCGGTGAGGGAGGAGTTGGAGAGGTTGGATCGGCCAGGGAGGCTGGAGACATGGCCAATGGAGACGTGATGGGGGCTGGTGATGAAGGGCTAGACGAGGCATGCTGCGAAAAGACGCCAAAGGGTCCAGACGTCAAGGTTGAATTGGATGAGTAGCACTCGAGTTCACTCAATGCCTCGATCTTGGCATGTGTCGAATCAATCTGGTTCAGGTCCAGCACGATGTCAGATTCACCTATTTTGGAATTAGTCAATAAACAGGTTGAGAGGTCATAGATGAACGTCTTACACAGTAAAAGACGCCTACTCCTCGGTTCTGTGGCAATCTTGGCTGTATTGCATGTCCTATCCATAGTCTCCAAAGGCATCCATTGCAAACGGGTATCGTAGCCCCCACAGGGAATATCTTTCGAGGTACATTGCCGACAGGAAGGACGACCTTCATCGCACCGTAGTTTGCGGGAGCGGCATGTCCAGCAGCCTGTGAATCGTTTTGTTCTTGTTCGTTGTCCTTGTCTTGTTGATGATGCTGCCATAACTTGAGCTCCTGGCGTTGGTCGAGGTACGTGGGAGCGCAGAAGATCTATTGAGATGTGGATAGAGGGCATGCAATGGCGAGAGCTGCTGGAAGGGCCCCCGCAAAGATATACCCGGCATGGTGCTCAAAGAAGCGCTAATCTCATCCAATCCATGTGCAGGGAAAGATAAGCTGTGGCCCACTCTACCCCAGTTTCCCCTCATTGTCGTGCTAGCTCGTCACGCTAACTAATGTACTCTATCTCATATCAGCCCTGATAAGTCAAGACTCGTAAGCTTGCCCAGTGGCGAACCCAAGCGAACAGGGCTATCCGCTCTTAGTGGCATTCGCCTAGCTGTTGGTTACCTCGGCACGTCCTATAACCCCGTCTGCAACCTGCTACAACCCGCAGTGAAAGTGTGGGCTACCCTATAGTGATTACAGCTAATTCAGGTTAATCATGTCAACAACGTGAAATAATGACATGGAACAAATCTCCCATGTATCAACAGGAAGTAAACCAGTGCGCAGCTTAATTACAGCGAAAGAATTTACATAGGGCTGATATCAAACAAGATGATGATGTGAATGGGAAATCCATGAAATTTAATACCGTGATTCTGTCAACCCAAGGTCTAAGATACTGTGCCAAGTTTCATTCAATCTCCCTTGCACAATTCGCCTTGCGATTTCCAAATCTCATATTCAAAATCGGGTTGGAATTCAATGTATAATGTCTCCTGCATTTTCTGTCAGAGCACTTCTCCCTAATTTTCAAGCTGCGTAACTTACTGGATCGGCATTGACCTTGTAGGTGAACATTGCTTCTTCTTCGCCGACAAACCTTTTCTCCAGATTAGTACCTTCAACCGCAAGTTGAACCTCACACGATCGCTCCATGAGCGTAAAAAGATAGGCTGCCTCATCTACGGTTCCACCAGCAGTTAGAAGCCCATGATTTTGGAGGATTATCGCTCGGTTGGTAGGGCCAAGTGCGTCAGCAATTCGCTTTCCTTCATCCTGCATAATTACCACGCCACCTAAGTCTTTGTATACACAATGATTATTCCAAAAGACGCAAGTGTCCTGACTGATAATGTCAAGAGGTCGGCCAAATGTTGACCAGGCCTTGCCATAAGGAGAGTGAGTGTGACACGCGGCATGGACATCTGGACGGGCCTTGTGAATGGCGGAGTGGATCATAAAACCCGCTGCATTAATAGCAGCCTTATTGCCTCCGATAACTTGACCCTCCTCGTTGATCTGGACCATATCAGAGGCCTTCAGCATGCCAAAATGCTGGCCCAGTCTATTCAAAGAGCCATGTTTTAGCAATTGTATAACGTTCATATACATAACGAATAAACGTACGGATTGATCCAGAAGGTACTAGGGTCGACTGGGTCTCGCAAACTAATGTGTCTGCTTGTGCCTTCAGTATAGCCTTTCCGGGCAAAGATACGGAAAGCGCCAGCCATATGTTCAAGCATCCATTTCCTATGCTTGTAGGGGTCCTCAAATTTGGGAATACCAGGGAACTCATAGCCGCCAGTCGAAATTGCTGCGGTGGCAGAGTTAACTTGCCATGACTCGGTTGGCAGCTGAATTGCCTCGATGATTGCGGTAACTGCAGACATAGCGGTATCGGGAATGACGCAAACAAACTTGAAAGTAGCAAGAAAAGAAGTTCTGAGGCAAGAAAGTCCAGGCTGCTGGCTTGGATAAGAAGATTGAAGATAGGTGGATTTCTTCTGGAAAGATTAAACGTTTCTGCTTTCCTTTTCTGTCCTTGCTCTATTCCCTACAAAGGTATCTGTCTCCGAGATAAGTTTCCAGAGGACCAGCTGGTAGATATGCGGAGTGAATACCAGAAATTAGGGAAGCAACCAATGCCGAGACTTGCATGATTTGAGCTATCAGGGGACGATAGACTCCATCACACAGAAATGACAAATGGCTAAGGACGCGATAAACTTCTTTACAAGCCGTCAACATGACAGCTTAGCCAATTCAGGTGGAGCATATTCCTTTCGCAATATCACGCCAAGCACAAACTAGGAGGCAAGATGAAATCAAGTTCGAAGGGGCTAGCTTTTCAACAACCAGACTGGTCAATTTATGCGCGCTAGTAAGGTGCAGAAAATACGGTGGCCGACCCGCAGAAATTATCTTCAAGGAGTAGGAGAGGTGGTATCTGAGCGGCTTGTCGGCCTTTGCCGGCCTTGCCCATGATTTTGATCCTTGATCTTTCCGAACTAGGTCTAGTGCTATATCTGATTTGGGATTGGCCTTGATGGCATTACTCACCAGGAACAGAGAAAGAGGCTTATACTGCAACTAATGCCGAGTGGGCCGTCATTCCCAAACAGTGGGTGTCACCACCAGCCAGCTCTTGCATTCCGAATTCGCCGTCGGGTTTTCGCGCATGTACGTAGGCAGCATAAGATAAGAGGTTTTAGCCTCGATTGAATTGCATGTAAATACACAAATCTAATTGGGCCAACTCATATGGCAAGGTAATAAATATGGATATTAACTGAGTCAATGGAGAAATGAAAGACCAAGGCGACCCACCCATTACTACGATAGGCTATTTTTTGAGTGGTGGTTGGGATGCAACACGCGCTAACACGAAAGGAGCCGAGGTCCACATGGTGGAGGAGGTATCACAGCTCTCGGCGTCAATTACTCAACAATGGCGAGACTTCCTCATGCCTCCATTATCCCCTGGCATAGGCACAATGATCCATCAGTTGGACATAGCATTGGGAGGGCTTTTTATGCTTTCCGATTATGAAAAGTATCGGGCCTAATGCTTCCATGCCTCGATATGGCATTGTAAGCTAAGATTTAATCACGATCCCAATATTTATAAACATCCTTCTCATTTCAAGAAATTCAGTAGCCCATATCTTGTGTATGTAGCCCCGAATTTATGGTCAACATTTAAACCGCCAATTTGTCAACATGGGCTCTCTTTCCAAGTCAAATATCCTTCTCGTCGGGAGTGGAGGTGTGGGAACCATGGGTGCTTATGCCCTTTACAAGAGTGGCAAGGCAAACGTGACCGCGGTCCTTCGTTCCAACTATAGTCGCGTACAAGAGAAAGGCTTTGATCTCGATACCCAGTACGACGGCAAAGTGACTGGATGGAAACCACACAAAGGTAAACCAACCAAATCTTTTGTTGAGCAAAACTGACAGTCTGCATAGTTTTAAACACCGTTCCAGACGTTGAACAGGAGTGTCTGACTCCCTATGACTTTGTTGTCGTCGTCACAAAGAACATTCCCGATGTCAAGCCAACTGTTGCCGACATCATACAACCCGCCATCACCCCCGGCCATACAGCTATTGTCATGGTGCAAAACGGTGTGAATATTGAGAAACCCATCATCGCCAAGTTCCCATTCAACCCCGTCATCTCGGGTGTTTCAATGATCGGCGCTACTGAGACATCCCACGGATGTATTCGACAGGACGATGAGGACCGCTTGATTGTCGGTGCCTTCAACAACCCTAACATTGACCATGTCAAGAGTGACAGCAAAGCCCAAGAATTCGCCGCTATATATGATACTCATCCAGGTCCTATCTGCGAGTATGATCCTAACGTAGCCTATTGCCGATGGCGCAAGCTGTTGTACAATGCCACATTTAATAGCTGCTGCACGATCCTACGTCTTGACACCAGCCGCATGCGCTTTTCCGAGCATATTATCGAAGGTCTTATTCGTCCTGCCTTCTTTGAAGTGCGCGCTCTCGCCGCTACCGAGGGCGTTGACCTCCCCGAAGATCTCTACCTCAAGTATGTTAGCATTGACCCTTACGAGGCCTTTTGGAAGCCTAGCATGTGTCAGGATATTGAAAAGGTATTTATGAAAAGATAAATCCTCCTTGAAAGATTCTCGTCTAACCTTGCAATAGGGAAATTATATTGAGTTCGAGAACATTGTTGGAGAGCCCGTGCGTGTTGGTGAATCACGAGGCGTACCAACGCCAACCTTGAAGGTGATTTATGAACTCCTCAAGGGCCTACAATTCAAGACGAAGGAATCCAAGGGCTTATTCAAGGTACCAACAACTTCTGCTGGTTTGAAGTACCCGTGATGGTACTGCAACATATAGTTAATCAGATGCTACTGTCAGTGGGACTTGTAGTGCACGGGTAGAAAGTGCAGTAGAGAAATGTGAAATCAACTAGCAGATAAATGAATTCCAAATCAATTGTTCTCAGACGCTTCATTTAGTACCCAGTAAACATTCCATGGGCTCAGTCAAAGTAAAGCGAGTTTTCTTTCAAAATTCCCAATTGAAAGGATTAATTTGACTGATAAGATCCAAGTTGATTTTACTTAGATCGAATACCTAACTGCTGACAGCGAGATTGATAGTAAGAAGGGTCAAGGTGTAATATTCACGAACGGCCATTTACATCCCAATACTCCAAGAAGGCCAATTCTTCGTTCCATTATGGATTGTCACAATTGTATATATCCATTACACCACGAAAACCCATCATTGAAATTAGCTACAAATAATCTAGACACTGTGTACGGTTATGGCCTCAGATTATGTTCCTCTTCCTTCATAGAGTACATTTTCACGTGACGCCATTCATGATCCAGAAGTAGCCTGATAATGTATAGTCGATTATGTGTTAGCCAAAGTGGCTCACTGTGATGAATTTCGTCTCTGCGTATAATTAGAACATGTGAGGCTGCTCTCGGCGTCTGTTTCTGCCAGGTGATAAATGGAGACTCATCTACCATCCTGTTACAGCATAAGTGGGCCTGAAAAAAATGGCAGGTCACGTCGTCGATTGCTGCAGGTTAATTTCCGAGGCCTCTGCTAAATTGGGTTAGTCTTACTTCTAGTGACGGTGATGGCCATGAATCATCCAGCAAGTGTAAATCATTTTGATGCGACACATGGTGGTAATCTGAGTGTTTGAGCCGCTCTTTTGGACACTATGGTTTTCGTACGGCAGTTTATCGCGATGGACGATAACAAGACATCATTGGATAGTAAGACATAGGGATGCGACATGCAATCTCTTCACTTCCTCGTTGGAAACCCGGAATAGGAAAGGAAAATCCCCACTGGCCTCGATAACAAGATATTGAGATTCGGTATAGACTTCCGTCATATCTAAAGTCCTAAATTTTGCTATGACCCTGTGACTACTTATACTCGTTAAATGTCCATGGTGGTAGTACGTCTTGAGATCAGCATCTTTCACACATACTCATCCCGCTAAACTTCTAAAGATCCATATCACTATGTCTACTAAAGACATCTAGATCCTGACTGCTCTGGAAAAGGCTGGCGAAGCTTTTGCGAAGAGAAATCCATAGAGCGAGGCCATTAATAAACACGCTGCGGATTATCTGCCTGGAGGTATGTAATCCCCTAAATAATCATGCCACCCATAGCTGACAAGTATCTCAGGCACAACTCGCAATGTTGTATTCATGAAGCCTTTCCCCGTTGTCATGGCCGGTGGCGATGGATCTTATCTCACAGACGTCGATGGTCACAGTTACCTGGACCTTTGCGGCGAGTACTCCGCTGGCATGTTTGGCCATTCTCATCCAGTCATTGTCAAGGCTATGCATGATGCGATCGATGCAGGTATTGCTCTTGGAAGTGTGAACAAATATGAGGGATTACTCGGCGAGTTGATTGTCAAACGCTTTCCTTCTATTGACAAGGTTCGCTTTTCCAACTCGGGAACCGAGGCTGTTCAGACCTGCTTGGCTTTGATTCGAGCTTATACTGCAAAGAATACTTTCGTTGTCTTCAAGTAGGTATTTTATTTTCCTCGTCAAACGAACTATCCTAATTTTGTTTTAGGGGCGGCTATCATGGCGGCCTTGCGGCCTTTTCTAGCGAAAAGGAAAACAACATGGCCGATTCTGGAACCAAAACGATGAATGTTCCTCACAAATTCGTCAAGGCGGATTACAACGATATTGAGTCGATGCGTCGTACTGTCGATGAGCACCGTGGCGATGTTGCAGCTATTGTTGTCGAGGCCATGCAAGGTTCATCGGGATGCATTCCTGCCGATGTCAACTTCCTACAGGCTTGTCGAGACAAGGCAACCGAAGTTGGTTGTATCTTCATGATGGATGAGGTCATGACGTCTAGGATGTCGATCGGGGGTTACCAATCTCTATTGAGCATCACTCCCGATATGACCACTCTTGGAAAGTACATGGCCGGTGGCGGATGCAACTTCGGTGCTTTTGGTGGTCGCTCTGATATTATGGCAATGCTTGAGCCTGGGCTTCCTGGTGGGGTTTATCACAGTGGAACCTACAACAACAATGTAGTCGGCATGGCTTCGGCAGTTGCCGCACTAGAGAAGGTCTGGACTGCTCAAGCTGCTCAAGACTTATGGGACATTGGTGTTTGGTTTCGGGATGCGTTAAATACCGTATCCGTTCAGCAGAATTCCACCCTCCATGTGTCAGGAGCTGGGAGCATCATGTCGGTGCACTTCACTGGAAAGCCAGTGAAGAATTCTGCGGATGTTCAGGCCGGAAGCGCAGCGCTGAAAGAATTCTTCTTCCTTGAGATGCTGAAAAAGGGCTTCTTTATTGCCCGGCGTGGTATGATCAGCCTTCTTATTACTCATACTAAAGAGCAGCTTCAGACTTTTATCAAAGCGGTGGAGGAGTTCTTAGTGGAAAACAGGGATCTGGTTTCCAAATAAAGCTGACCTAGTGTTATAACATCAAATAGACCCTATATACTTTCTTTAAGGAGAGATTTTGCATGTCTATCATTAGAACGCCCGCCAGGCCAAAACATAGCCCTGATAGGTATCTATGGGTAGGTTCTACCTTTATCTTCAAGTTCCTCTCTACTTACGTAGTCGGATGCCGGCTTAAAGCCTCAATAATAAGGCCCCCAAGAAGACTAACAATAGACATGGCATAAAACAACCCTAAATGACCCAGGGCTTTACTTCGACGAAAAACAGCAATGGTGAATAGCAGCCCCAATAACAAGCCAAAAACAGAGTAGGTGAAAAAGAATATGCTAAGCTGCAAGGCGAGACCAGTAGCCGCAAGGAGTCCAGCAGTAGAACAGGCGAGAACTGCTAGCAGTGTTCCAATGTGGTTTCGAAAGAGCACCGCCATCCCCTTCACGCCAGATTGAAGGTCATCGGTGATATCTGGAAGTGCATATACAACATCATAAAAGACAACCAAAAGAAGAATCGCAAATGAGAAACCCAAAGTTGGTAGTAAATAAGGTGAGGCCAAGGCCGGCAGTGCCAAGGAGTATGCCGATAATGGAACGGCTGCGGCCAAGGATGACCCAAGAATGACTTGAGGGAAGTGTGTCCAGCGTTTTCCAAATGGGTAAATGAGACCTATAGCTGTGATGAAGCTGCCGCAAATAGTACACTCAACGGGCATTGGTTGAAGAAACAAGAATGCGAAAAGTATAAGTGCGAATGTAACAATGTAACCCTGCAACGTTGAAACGGCGCCACGCGCAATAGGTCTGTTGTGACAACGTCCTGTTTGTCGATCAAAATCTTGGTCGGCAGTATCGTTCCATGCGCAACCAGCACTTCGAATGAAAAGGGTCCAGAAGAAAGTCATGGCAACTCGGTGTAGTAACACGGAGGTTGGCACAATCCCGGGAATCGCCAAGTAGGCATACATGAGGCCAACAATATTTGGGAAATAAAGAATAAACATGCCATGTGGGCGGTCTAACCGAATCAATTCGGCGTATGGAACCCACGATGCCGGTAGTTTGGATAAAATGCCTTTTGGAGGGCGGTATGCCGCGGGAGAATGAGAAGGAGGCGTGATTGGATTAAAGCTGTTGGATTGTTTGGAATTCATTTCAGATACTAAGAACTCGGTGCTGAGTCCTATCGAAGTGTTAATGCCGAGGAAGAGTGCAAGCTACCGGGGAGAACTCGAGATAAAGGTGATTATAAACTCTGAATAAAGGTTTCAGGTAGAAGATACGGGGAAGTCATGGAGTAGAGAGCCACAAGACTGGCCAAAACACCGAGGTAGAGCTGCTTTTAAACCCCTTGAGATATAAATCCGAGGTATAAGTCCCTGCCTTTTCGTCGCTCAGGACCGAAAGTCTAGTTTCAGATTTTGAAGAATGCAGCCTAGAGAGGTCACATCTGCCGCCCACATTGAGCTGAGAAAGGAAACACTGTGCGGCCGTGTCAGCACTTGCGCAGGGTTTCGGATCGAAGACTTCCATATGGATACCACTCGTCCAAGCGACCAGGCAGCTGAGGTATGTCTTTAATTTCACATTATGCTTGCCACGGCCTCAGCTTTCAACTGTGCGTGGTGTTAAACGTAAGAGTCATGTGTGGGGGCGGAATGCGCTCCACGACAAATGTGTATGTTTGTTGCGCAAAATGGAGCCTGGCTTCCATGTGGGACAGGTCTGGCAATGGGATTGAGCACTGCACAACAATTTCTCTCAAGCCTACGTGATACAGTCAGCTGGATCTTGCAACAAGGTTCTATTTTCAAATATCTCTTGCAGAATTACGTGCAGCATACCATTTGCGAGGTGGAGGTTGACTTATGGCAGAAACACGGTTCCAGGCCGTAGGCGGGTGGATGCTTTTCTCATTCATCCATCACGTGCCCCACAATATCGCACTGCCACTGGTGGTTTCCTCTTCCGGCATTGCTACCAATAGTTATGCATTAGCCACTGCAAGCCTCATCTGACTTACTTTCGAATCAGCGCTGTGCACAGCCGACCCCAAGGGACCAGGGGCGCGCTATGTCACCCATTTTCGATAGCCAGCTTGTGGGCCAACTCGCATTAATTGGAAGAGACATGACAGCAAAGATGAGATGCTGTACTTGCCGCATTGAGCTCGCCTATTGGCTGGAAGAGACACACAAAACCTAGGTTAACCGCACGGCCGGCAGTGCTCGGTTTCAGTGAATCTGTAGGAATATGGATCATATTTCGGGATAAGTTGAAATATTAAGGCTCCGAATTGATCAGAAATCTGTTTTCTTCAAAATATAGCAACTACTTAGTCGGAATCATAGCCTTCCCCAGCTTCCACATCCTTCAATTTTGACAACGATCTCTGACCCTAGTCGTTGGTGAATGATGGTACATGACTAAGCAGTACTGGAAGGTGAAGGGGTAGCATCCCATCCACACTTGGTTGCAACCGCTGTCACACCTTCACCAAACTGTCCCCAATAGCCGTAGGTATTGGCACATTCCAGACAAACTTGAACACGCCTATGCAACTCATCTGAACATGTGTTCTCGTCACTAGTAACTCGTGAAACAACCGCTAGCCATTTGTAAGTACAAGAAATAAGCTTCATACTGAAATATCATACCGCAGTAAGTGATACATTTTTTGCTCAAAGGGTCAGCAGCAGCCATTTGGCTGCCAAGAGAGGCAAGAATAAAAAGAGTGCTGGCCAGCTTCATTGTGCAAAAGGTTGATCTAGAAAGTCGTCGTGGTATAGACAAACAATTGAAATGTGATGAAAGGATCGACTGAAGCTAAAAATCAAGGCGTATATTACTGGGGATATATACAAATGAGTTGAGGGTACATTCTATAATTATTAGACCACCCAACATCCATTTCCACTTTGGCCACACTTCGTTTATGCAAAGCTCGTATATGCACATCTCGTCTATGCAAGCGTCGTCTATGGTTGATTTCCCTCCTGATACAGTTAAATAGTATGCGCGATTATCTGATGATCGTGCGGCTCAAGCGTGGGGGAAAATCTAATCTTATCAGATGCTAGGTGGGCTGATTTCCTAAACTATGACAAGGCTGGGCTGATGCATGCAGTCGCTACTCTAGTCAAGGATGGCCGACGAATTAATGTACTGCAAACCAAGTTACAACGTAATGGAAACGGCATGTGGACTAGCCAGCTTAATTAGCCTAATGCCGCTAGGTTAACTGGGGCAAAGGCCAGATGAGCTAGCCTGCGACTTGTACGGCAAAGGACAAATCGTCGTACAACTTATCCCCACCGCAGATTCCGAATATCCGGGTCCCCAATGGCCAATACCCAGACTCAACACAGAGCAACCTGTGTCGTTAAGAGTATCAGCATTCTGCCCCTTTCCGCCTTCACTTCCCAGAGTTTAGCATTCGGTAAGGCTCGGCTGCTTTATTGGCGAGATTGCTAATCCAGTCTAAGCACGCCACAACTTCATTGGGATATTTTTTGTCTTTCCTCGTTGGCTTCGGCCCCCGTGGAGTGGTTAATATAGTGTCATGTCGATTTTATGAGGGCTAGTCTGGGCACGGCGGTGGGGATATGGATGTACCCGGCTGCCCGGCTGAATCCTTATCTATCAAACTAACAAGCCAGCCCTTAAACTTCATCTTGGCGCACTCAAGTGGCTCGAGCGGCCATAGCTACAGCCAGCAGCGGGTGAAAATGTTCACTGCATGAGCAGTATTCGGGACAAGTCCTTCTGAAAGCCAACACTCAACCATTCCACGTGTTGTCTAGATTACCCGGGCCACCTAGACACAATCATCCTGCTCAAGCCACACCTGTTTGAGATTCGGTTCTTAGGCCACTGGCGATGACGGAAGAATCCGACATATATTTCAAGCCGAACTAGCACTGCCCATGCAACAAGGTGCCTTTATTTTAACGACATTGCTCAGGCGTATTGTTGCAAACTTAGAATCTGCATAACCAATTTGCATAAGGGAATTGAATACGTCTGGGATTGGCGTTTAGGGGACGGCGAGGTTGAATTTGTGGCTAGTTTCCCAATCAACTATCTTTGAATCTTCGTCGTGCGCCGCCAATCTCAGACTCTGTCCATTCTTCCGACCTATTTATCTGTTAGCTAGCCATACTGATCAACTAGATGGTTCTGTTATCCCGTTTCTTGTGTGGCTCTTTTGAAGAAATGGACGCCCAAGACAGGTCACTCGGTCTACCCTAGAGAATACCGGAACTGGCTGCAACACCGGCAAACAACACCTCTTAGCTACTCGCTTGCTGGAATCCCGTTCTTTCTTCCTTCCATTCTACTGTTAGAGGTAGAATTAGATTGAGTGTATCAATCTTGCTGTGACATCCGAAAGTTTAGGAGTATTGAACCGGCGCGTAATATTTGACACGACTAGTCACAGACTTTTCCACGTCATTCTTACTATTGCAATCCACATCAAGGACGTTATAGCGACTATTGAAACGGACTCATTATAATATTCAGCTACAGCTAATTTTATAAGACCGTACTGGCAACCTCATCTCCCTAAGATTCATAGATAACCTCAGTGGTGTGCTTTGGGTCAAAATGCATCGCCCAATATCCGTCCCATATCAACTTCGTAATGGGCCCAACATCGCCCTTGGACTCGCCATCTAGTTTGGTAATGGGCATGACGCCGCCGGCCGTAGTACACATGAAGATCTCGTCGGCTTCATATGCCAACTTGGTGGGGACATCGTCGAGGTGCACTGGAATCCCGGCGCTCTTCGCAACATCAAAGACGGACTGTCGGGTGACACCTTCTAGAACGCCCTTCTTAGCGGTGTATAGGGCGCCGTTCTTGACGAAGACGATGTTATATCCTGCACCCTCGGTGATATTGCCGTCGCCATCGGTCAGGAATGGGTACTGTGAGCCTCGATCCTGGGCCTCGAGTAGGCCTCTAATTAGGTCACCCCATTGGAGATTCTTGATGGTGGGGTCAATTGCACCGGGCGGAACGCGGCGGACAGTGCGTGCCACGATGGCATCTCCTCCATGCGGTTGCAGCTGGGTAGGCATAACCCACACGTAAGGCATGACCAAGATATAGATCAGATTCTTGTCAGGCTCGCCACTCTGTACAGGTTCTCGAACGAACCGAAAGCCACGGGTGACGATGATCTGAACATACGCGTCTCTAATGCCGCTCTTGCCAATCAAGTTCGCTGTGGCTTGTTCAATTTCACTTCGTGACATGGGTGGCTTCAGTCTCATCTTGACGCAGCTCCTCTCGAGCCGGTCAAGGTGATCGTTGAAACGGAAGAGCTTCCCGTCCCATACGGCAGGTACATCATAGGTGAGGTCGCTATGAAGAAATCCCTGATCGAGGATGGGAATTCGTGCCTCATACAGGGGAGTGATCTGGCCCTCAATGAGAGCGGCACCGTGAGCAAGAGGGTTCGTGGAACTGGCTTCGACGAGTTTGGCCTGGCGCTCCTCGTAGCCTTGGAAGATCTTCTCCATGGTTGCCATAGTTTCAAAGGGGATGACCGGAAACTTGTTCAAGTGAGAGGTAGAATTGATATGGAACGATACTTGATGAGTGACTGGATCTGTGAAGCAATCTTGTATTCCGGACAAGCCCTCGATGCATTTTTCACTTCTTTTATGGCGGTCGCTGGCAGAAGCCAGCAACACAGATGCACTCCGATAGGTCTACGGAACGCCGCGGAGGCCGGCGGCATCGTGTTGCCTCCCTCTGAATGACGGCGGCTGTGAATTGGTCCCGAGAGGAGGGAAACGCGGCTACAGGGTCACGCGTCTGGAATTGCGGGGATACGCCACGTTATCTATCCGCAATGGAGCCTTATCTATCCGCGATGGAGGTCTGTTTATCCCTGTCAACGCGGGGCAACATGGCGCTAAATCTGAGTTTACTTGTACGTTCTAGCCGTTCTCGCAAGATGACAAAGGTGCCGGTAATTTAACTTTGCGGATGGCTTCTCCGGGCTTAATGCCAATAGCCCACCGTTCCCCCCCATCACGAATCCGATTGATGCCCTGGGTTAAATTAGTTAGACACGTGCCAATCTAGTTGTGCCAGAGCTAGTGAGGAGTCGCGGAGGTCTTGAATTTTATAAGGGTTTTGTTCCACAACCGTGCACCTGTCATTTCCGATTCAATTCATAGCTGAGACAGGACTCGCATGCTCAAAAAGTCGAGTCCAATTCCAAGCCGAACACAATGACAGCAGAACAAAATAATCATATTCCTGAAAAGCCCCGCGCGGAGCAATTCAATGAGAACATGCCCCGGGATCCAAGCGTCGAGCACGTTCATGTAGTGTCCGAAGTTGCCCTGCCAAGGCACACCCTAAACTTCATCACCCTCATTGCAATCGGCTTTAACATCTGCAACACCTGGGCTGGCGTTTCTGCTGGCATGCAAGTGGCCCTTCTCCAAGGCGGGCCTGCAGCTCTCTTGTACGGCTTCTTCGTGACAACAATTCTATATCTGAGCATCGCTTTGTCCATGGCGGAACTGATCAGCATTTATCCAACTGCTGGAGGCCAGTATCATTTCACCTCTATTCTTGCCCCAAACCGGGTTAGCAGGGCCACTTCATATGTTTGTGGCTTCGTTACGACTTTCAGCTGGGAAGCCATAGCAGCCAGCGTTGCCATGATTTCTGCCGCACAGATACTGTCACTATGGCAGTATTATCACCCTTCTTTTGTTGGAAGGTCATGGCACAGCTTCGTCATATATGAGGCGTTTGTCTTGATAACTGTGTTGTATAATACCTTGGCTCTTCCCCGAGCACCCTATACCCATAACCTTGGATGTGCGTTGTCGTATTCTCACAAACCTTGGATAATTACCTCCTAACTGAATCATAGTCGCTCTTAACATTTCCATTTTTATGACCCTGATCATACTCCTGATCGTTCGACCTTCCAGCAAGGCACCAGACACATTCGTGTGGGGCACCTTTACTAACGTCACCGGCTGGCCTGATGGTGTATGCTTCATCATGAGTCTGATGACCAGCGCATTCGGGTACTCCGGTCTCGATGCATGCTTGCATCTGGTTGAGGAAGTAAGTTTGCCGAAGAAGATGGTTCCAAGGACAATTATTCTCACGGTAGTGATTGGATTTGTCACAACATTTCCATTTATTATCGTCCTGCTCTATGGTATCATTCACATGAATAATATTCTAGAGATTCAAGGGTAACTCTCTGCTCAACTTTGGCAAGAGGTGTGGATGTAACCTAACGTGCTCTATAGGTATCTTCCTTTCGGGATGTACATAATGATTTTGAGGTCGGACACGGCTGCCATCGCCATCAATATATCCAGCATTGTCCTTATATTCTTCATACTCAATGCCGTCCTGCAGACATCCTCACGCATGACCTGGGCCTTCGCCCGGGATAATAGCCTCTATTTCTCCAGCGTTTTTGCGAGAACTCACCCTACTCTGATGGTCCCTATCAATGCTACAATTCTTAACTGGGTAATTGTGTCTCTTTGCGGTATTGTTTACTTGTTTTCCAAGGAAGGTAAGTGACATCAGAAGATGGTAAGATTTTGTAGTGACCTTTTCAACAGCGTTCAACGCTCTCCTCGGATCATCGATTGTACTCCAGCTGGTTTCCTACATTATACCTCTTGCGTTGCTTCTTTGGAGACGCCGAGCACACCAATTTCTACCCCACTCCCGAGCATTCCGACTCTCACAGGTCGTTGGCTGGATTGTGAATCTCTACGTGGTTGGTGTTGGGTCAACACTTTGCGTGTTCTTCCTTTTCCCGCCATTTCGGCCAGTTACTTCGCAAAACATGAGTAAGTTGGGTCTCCCAGCGACTCTACCATCTCTTAACCGATTATAGACTATTCTTCTGCCATTCTTGGCATAGTTGGTGTTCTTTGTATGTTAAATTGGTTTTTGTATGCGAGAAAGCATTACTTTGGGCCGCAAATTATTCTTTATGAGTAAATGAATGGACTGATTTTGTATTCTATCCTAAAGATGGCTTACCTGTTACATTCGGATCATGTGTTTAAATTCCGGTAGGGGTAAATACCAAATCAGCATCACGTTCATTCCAAAGGCAAAACTTCTGTCTTGAATGGAGAAAATTCCTTCTTGTGAGATAGCCGTTCCTCCCTGTCCGCCATACTCATGTACCACCTGTCATATAGCCGCTCATTTTGCCGGCTGTCATTTGGCTTGGCCTTACGTCTCTATAATACGTCCTTGTGAGTTTTTTGACTGTTAGCTGAGATGAAATATTCATCAAGAATTACGTGACAACACACGAACATGCTCATTTGAATAAGGTGATCGCGTTTTCGCAAAGTAGAAATGAATCAAATTCTAGGCTTCTCTGAGTTACGAGTGTGCACGAGTTTGACAACCGCCTGAGCACACCCATATGAGCACTGGTACCCGGCTCCTCCATGTCCGTAGTTATGGACAACCCACAAGTCCCCAATTCTCTCCATTTCCACCCTTGCCCCTCCGTCTCTTACGGGTCGAAGTCCAACACCATGCCTAATGACATCCAGACCTTCATAGCCCTTTTCTCCCGTCAGCTCAGGATGCGCAGCCACGCACCGCTGCATGATGCGGATGGCAAGGTTAGGGTCAGGCTGCGATTCCCAATTGTCTCGCTGGTAGCACCCGCCCAAAATCGTACCTCCACCAGCAGGGCGGCACATGACGTACATTGCTTCGTCTGGTCCATCATCTGTCCCCGAAGTCGCTGTCATTCCGTTGGATTCGTTTCGCACCAGAATGATCTGACCTCTTGCGGCATGAAGGTTCGTGTCACAAATCCCCTTGAGAGTGCGCGAGCCCATACCGGTGCAATTTATAATGATTTCTGGTTCCGTCCCACTCTCATGAAAGAATCGAGCATCATTTATATCCTTCAACTCTGCTCTCCTGAATGCCACACCTCGCTTGAGACACTGGCCAAGTAGCCAGGGCAAATACACTGCCGTGTTGATACAGACCGATGTCATGGAATACCCGCTGTCAAAGCCCGCTCCTAGCTCACCTTTTGGAATTGGACGATACTACATCATGATCAGTACCCAATGTTATGAAGCTATCCTATTTCACCTACATTGGGGAGAGTGTTAGACCACCAAGGCTTGTCGGAAAGCAGGCCAGCGAACCACTTGGCCGTGGCGGTGTTTGCATCCTTGGTGCGATTCAAAATTTTGAGATCTAGCAAATATTAGAAAACCAACCGATTTGGGGTAAAGAGGTGAGAATTTGAGGCACCCACCCTGAAATTGAATTCCAGCTTCAGCTTGGTTTCTGGCGAGCCCTTCAAGCCACGGCCAAGTGTCCTTCTCCCAGATTTGAGCGGGTGTACCAGCAATCGAAACACTATCAGGACAAAATAAGTAATCTTGCCTCTACATCACGCTGGCAGTTTTCTATCCACCACTTACGGCATGTAATTTGCCCCGGCCCATGGAGATGCATATTCGATATCGTAATCACCAGGCATGTGCTTTGCCACGACAGAAATGCTAAATGAAGAATCTTCAGACAGAAGCAGCGCTGTCGTGAGGCCTGAAGTGGTGTCAATGGATGAACGAACAAGGGCATTAGAGGGAGGTATAGTCTACCAGCCACGCCTGCACTATAGCTTTGTCAGTAAATGTGGCGTGGGGTGAGGGCCATGTGAGATTGAGACGAACCCAATAATCACTACGTTTGTAGCAGTCATGTCACCAAGAATACACTTTGCTATGTCGAGTCTCGTTATAGAGTTGATACTAATACGCTTGATACGGAGCAGGAGGTTTTAAAACGCCGACCTTGAAGACTGTTTTTCCGTTATCCCGAATTCGCTACTAGTTAAACCTAGCCATCATTGTTGCGGCCCCGCGGACTCCGCAGTGGAGAACCGGCTTTGATCTATCCGCGGCCCCGCTCTTATCTATCCGCGTCTTAGCGGTATTGGCAGACAGCATTGGATAACGACGCTTTCATTTTTGAGCATTGCTCTGAACCATTCACGAGAACATTAAGATTACCCTGGTCACATTCGAATTGCATGGGATATTATTAAACTTCCAGTAAAGGTTTCATGTTACATCAAAGCATCACAAACGTTGCATCATATTGCAGAATAGCCAGGTATAGACCATATGGCCCATAAGCGAGCGGATCAGGATTGTCCCAAAGCTGCTCAAGCAACTTAACGGCCCGGATGCTCTGGTTCATACGAAATCGGCAATTTCGGAGGGACTTTGATAGAGCCTCTTGCTGCTGTTTCTGGATCATGCAGGACCCAAAAATGACAGCCGGCCATAACATAGTTGCAGACCATTGAGAGCGGTGTAGATCGATTGTGATGCCTTGCATGATATCTATATGCCTCTGAAACTGGCAGACAATTTTGGGATTCAGTATTGATGAGCCTTCCATCGCCGCGGCAAGATAAATTTCGATGCTCAATTCGAGGACCGTGGCTACTTTTCTTAGGTCGTTTTCCCGAGAGTCGGGGACTGAGTCCTCACGAACAATCTTCCAGTCATTAAGGGAGTTTTGGAGCTCTTCATAGAGATCAACACAAGTAGCTGTAGGTTCATGAGTACCAGCATCTTGCTCTACCAGCCTCTGGCCAAAGAGTAGTGATATACGGGGTATAAGCGCAAAGAGATCGTGAAGTCCAGCAAACATGATTCCAAACGTGCTGTAGTCAGCGAAGCTATTAGGCGAGACAACGAAGCTGTCGAGCGGGAAGATGCGCTCCTGAATAGCACCATATGGAGTAAGGCAGTTTACAAAGATGAGATATGCGTATAGCTCGAGGCCAAGCCCAAAATGAGCCGACGCATCAGATCCCAGGGGTTCTGCCACCTGACGGCTTTGTATTCAACTATTATCTCCCGGCTTGCGTGAAGGTGACGGAACATTGCACATCCATTAATGCCGGAAATAACCTGTATTCATTGAAATGGTCAGGTTCAGCAGGAATGAAACTAATGGGGTGTTGAAGAACCAACCTCGAAATGACATAACATGATCAAGACCAATAGCAGCCGAGTGAGCTTTTCCACGCAGCAGGATTTAAGCTCGGTCAGTTCAATAAGGAGCCTACAGACCAAAGCATTGTAATGGTCCAGGGTTGCCTCCTGGATAGGCCCAGTGGAGGTAGTTCTGAAGTTCATGTGTGCTCCACTAACCGCCAAGACAGTGTGCATGACCAAGTCGTCCACCGAGGCAATGGGGATGAATTCTTTGAGGAAGGAATTCTCCTTGAGTGGCATCGGAAGCATCATGGCGGTTGTCGTAACATAATGCTGCAAGAGGAGGGGGGAGGACCTTGTCAAGGCACATGATCGCGTCGAGTCCAGGAAGGACCCTAACGATCCGTTCCAAATGCTGGACACGATGGCTACATCGGGCGAAGATGATGCATCGCTCCCGCCGTGTCTTGGCGTCTCGGCTTGGCTCGTGACAGCATGGCTGGGAGGCAAAGTGACGGCAACATCGTCCTCTGGCCAAGTGCAATCGAGCTTGTTGCGTCGGCAGCCGAGGCATCTTGGCTTCTCCTCGTTACACTTTTTCTTTCGTGTTCGGCAATTGAGGCACCCATTTCTGGACCGCTTGAACTGCTTTGACCGCCCGATATAGGGCCTTGTGGCAACACGGGTCATGGGTGGGCTTGTACAGTCACGAGTTGACGGCAACATCCTGGAGGATCTAAGAATGGAGATGAGATGGGGACGTTTGAGTCCGCTGGGGTATCAGGCGATGGTAACGTATTGGAAAGCGGGATCGTCCTCCAAGATCACCGCGGCAAGAGTTTTATTTCTAGCCGCGCCATAAGCTTTGAAGCGCTCAAGGTTCACCATGATCAAATGGGCCGTGTCGCGGCTCCGCGGAGCCCGAATACAACACTAGGCCTTCTTCCCCGCAATATGGAACCAAGGATCTGCGGTAATGACACACACCCCACATGTCGAACTACTCTTTTTGGCCGTGCCTCCTGTTACCGATCCATCACATATGAAGCTCGTTTTAATCCGCTCAGCGCACTTGAATCTATTTACAAATCTCAACATTGGATATTATTGTTGCAGATCTGCGAGTGGCATGCCAACAGAAATAGTTCATTATCACTTCAATTATCATCATCTCACCATGTCAGGTCAAGAAAAAGGCCCAGGTGCTCGTCACAAAAAAGTCATCATTATTGGGGGTGGCTTTGGTGGCATTGCCATGGCCTGCCAGTTGAAGAAAAAATTAGGCTGCACTGATTTCTGTGTGTTGGAGCGTCAATCAGGTGTAGGAGGGACTTGGTGGATCAACACCTATCCAGGCATAGCATGCGATATGTGAGTGCTCCTTTCGTGTCTAGCAAATTGACTGACTCAACTTACACACAATAGCCCTTCCCCATTCTACTCTCTGTCCTTCGCTCAGAAGCCGGATTGGTCGGCTTTCTATGTACCTGGCAAAGAGATCAGCCAGTACATTGAAAATGTTGTCAACGAGTTTAACCTGAGAGACAATATCCACCTGGATACCGAGGTGGTTTCATGCAAGTGGAATACCAAAACCCGTTTCTGGGAGATCACGTCACGCAAGCTGTTACCAGGCCTCGGTGATCTCTCTGCTGCCGAACGGAAAGAACTTCAAGAAACAACAGGCCCTTTGTCTGTTTACTTGGAGGAGACAACATGGACATGCTCTATCCTCGTCAGCGCTGTTGGAGGCCTCGTTGAGCCCGCTCCATGGCCTGCCAATGTTCCCGGAAAGGACACATTTCAGGGGGAGGTCATCCACTCAGCAAGATGGGATCCTAGCGTTGATTTTCGGGATAAGAATGTCGTTGTCGTTGGAACGGGATGCAGTGCTGCTCAGCTGGTCCCGCAGCTACTCTCGAGCGAGTACGGTGCTAGCCATGTTACGCAGCTTATGAGGGAACCGCCCTGGGTCCTGCCTCGCGTCACGCCCCCTCTGGGCGACAGGTTCTATGAGACGTGGGGCCCATTCCTCTGTTCTTACATGCCCAACTACATGCGAGCTCTTAGAGCGGTAGTCGCCATAGCCACCGAACTTCATTTTCCGCTGTTCGGTGCCAGTCGCTTGAGCGAGAAGAGGAGAGAGGTTTTGCAAGAGAAAATGATTCAACACATGAAAGAGGTGGTCCCAAGCAAGGTAGGCGGTCCAGTCCTTGGCTTTGTGGCCTCTCTAATCACTCCGATAGTACCATGACATACTGACACCACATTATTCCATTGGATGCAAGCGGCGTATTTATGATACTGCTTGGTTCCCCTGTCTACACGATTCAAGGATTGAGCTTACAACCCTAGCAATGGACAGCGTTGATGAGAACAGCGTAACTCTGCGCCCAGGCCCCAAAACCCACGTCAGGGAGAGGGGTGTCGAAACTCGCAGCGTTCCAGCTGACATCATCGTACTCGCAACGGGCTTTTCTGTAAACCGCTGGTTTCACCCTCTCGAGGTTGTGGGAAGCAACGGAGTTACTCTTCAGCAAGAGTTTGACAAACGAGGTGGCTCACAGCTGTACCGTGGCACAGCGATAGACGGGTTCCCTAACATGTTCGTTCTCTTTGGCCCTAACAGCTTCACAGGACATAGCAGTGTGGTCTTGGGCCTCGAGAACCAAGTGAATCACGCAATCAAGTTAATGCGACCCGTGTTGACGGGGGACGCCGAAACGGTGGAAGTTACGAGGTCCGCAGTTGATAAATATAATGAGCAACTGCAGACAGATTTGAAGAAGACGGTATGGAACAGCGGTGGTTGCTCTAACTGGTATGTGGGAGCTGAAGGCCGCAATTCCATGTCATACCCGTAAGTACATTTCGCAAAAGTCTACGCACTTGCCTTGCTTGACTGAACTTTTGCCCTTTAGTTACTCGATGGCTTACCAAACTCTTCGTTTCATGTTTCCTACGTGGTCAGACTGGAAAGTAAGCTGGAGGAGGAAGCAGCGACGGTTTGGATGGTCTGGGTTTTTTTGTATGTGTTTGGTATTAGCTTTATTTAAAGGGCAGCTAGATCTAAAGCTACCACAAAACACACTGTTAGAAATGATAAATAGATTTAAACAGCGGTACATAAGATAGGGTAGATTTAATAAAATTCATCTATCTAAATATATATATTAAAAATATTAATAACTGAATTGTATAACACTCTATAATCTTTCTTCCATCTTATTTCATTAGAATATTCCCTTTTTCTTCTTAGTGGATTTAGGGTAGTGCATGAGCCCATCGTAGTTCACGTGCAGTTCGCTTTCCCCTCATTCACGCTGTGATTGAAGTGGGAATTCTTGACCACTTCCAAAAGAGACGTCCGATTGCCGTAGAACGCTACAATGTGTCCGCAGCATTCACTGTTGATTATCATTAAGGAAGCCCCTTTGGTGGGAACTTCGAGCAATTATGCCGAGAGGTAAAGGTTCAAATCATAGGGTAACCTGTAATGAATGTGTCGCAATTTCGGGTATCGACTTCAAATTCCTGGGTATTCTTAACTTTCGATAATATGGCATATTTAATATTGGTGCATAACGGATTCCATTCATATCATCCATCTCTGAGATTTGTCGCACTGGCTATAATTAATGGGCAAGCCCATATTTTACCGTACCACTCTCAATCTTGTGTAGATTGATCCGGCGAGCGCAAGTAGCTACACTGTAAGTGGTCAAGTCAAGTTCTCCGGACCTTTTCGTACTATATCTTGACAGACAAAAAGACCTGCGCAGCTAATTCGCTTAGTGATACAGCCGCTTCTAGTGCATTAGCGCAATGCGTGTTGGCCCTGCACATTCCTTCGGCCGTCAGGTGTGGCTATGCTCCTTGGCTATTACTGGTTTCATCGTAGGATCCAGGCCGTGCTTTAGGCAAATTGCGTACAGTGATCCGCTCGGATCTCCTCCAATAATTACGGGTCATCCAATAACAGGGCCCCTAATCCCGCACCAGAAGCCCCCACACTGCAGGCCTAGCTTCCATTATATAGGCAGCGGGCGGTGTCGCAATTAGCCTTAGAACACCTCCTCTGCCGAGAACATTTCAATTAAATAGTTGGAAGATACTCTGGTTTTCCCAGAAAACCTAAAGAGCCTGAAATTTCTATCAGCATAGATCTCGCCCACGCTTAGCGGTTTGTAGAAATTAGTTTATTACAGTAACTACCCGTTGGGTTGACTTAGGTCTCAGGCCCTCACCTCTCTCTTGCAAAGCTAGTAATATTGCTACCTCTCCGAGGAAGAGGCAGGAGCTTAAGCAGCCCTAGCGGAGCAGAGCAACTGCTTGGTTAACCCGGCAGGTATCCAAATGCAAGTAAGCTTATATTAATACCTTGCAGACCTGATACACTATTGGCTCTCCACTTGCATGTCTCCACTGATTCAAATAAAGCCCTCATATGCTATCGGCTATCTTCATTCTGGAGTACACTTTGTAATTTACTACATGTCAATGCTGTCAGAGCATTAACCCTATTTTGTCATTATGTAAAAGCAGCTAGTGAAAAGGGACATTGCCATTACCTAATAATAGGACTGGAGAGTCTCAATCCTGTGGAGGATTGCACCTTTGTTCAGCCCTCGGAAGTCTGTGCCCTGCATCAGCATATACGAGACTTGGCAGCGCTCAGTATAGCCATATCCGGCATCATCTTCAGCTTTGCTAGTGACTGTATGGCGCAGCTGTTAGAATGCTAAGTCCTCAAGCAGTAAAGGAATCACCAAACAATATGAAAAGAGAAAAAAGTATATATAGAGCACTCGAGACCGACCGGTTATCTTTCTTCCCAAATCACTTTGCATACTCACACTCTCATCAATCATCACACCTATCACTCAACTCTGCAACGACTTCTTAGGAGCAAATCATCAATTGCCAAGATGCATTTCCAAGCTCTGTTGATCCTTAGCACAGCCGCTGCTTCAGTTATCGGTGCCTCAATTAATGTGCCCCGAAGCAATGGCTACGTCGTCCCCGATTTGGGCGACGGAGTCTTTTCTGCCTCGTTTGGAGAGGATGGACTCGTAAATGTCACCCGCCACGACAACATTGATGCCCCAACCGAAGTTGCATCTGAGACCAGACCTTCCCGCCGAGACCTTCCTATCTCTCGGTTTGGCTGCTATAGGGCTTCATCCAACCGGGATGACTGGGAGCGTGCCAGATCCGGTTTTAAGAATCTATGCAGGCAAGGCGTTTGGATTCCTGGAGGTGGTCTACGATACTCCGTCAGTGGTGAACATGTTGCCTTTGGGTGCAGCTGGGGTGGGAACAACCCCTGCAGTGAAGGTGAATATGATGACTTCCTTCGATACATCACTGGAACATGCGGAAGTTACATTGGAGGGTGGGTGGATATGGATGGTTGGAAGAAGCAGTACGGCATGGAGCAGAGGGGTGAGGCTATTTGTGGCAAATCCGGGCAGGTTGGCTGGTGAAGAATATGCACCCGCTATTCTAAAGTCAAAGTGAGGACTTAGCCTTTTAGTGGCCGGTATTGGTGTGGTCATGTTTATGTCTATACCTGGATTACTATAGTCACTTCCTCATGCGAAATCAAATTTCGTTTAGATTAAATTTGAAAGTCGGTAGACTGTCATTTATGCGGAGAACACACGCGAATCCATTTGTACTTGTATTTTCTTCGTTATTTATATTGGCTATTAATCCAGCTCTGCTTCAATTAAATGAGACTATACTTTAATACCCAAAACTTGGAACTCAATCCGCCGGAGATACAATTGTATGAATAGAGCAAAGATGCACCATCCACCTTCGATGGATATAGTAAGGCGCTGAAAATACAAATGGAACAGATAGAAGATATATTTAGTCAAGTAGATAAATGCCTGCATATCACTTGTACATTTAGACCTAACCTCCAAAGTCATAAGACCTGCGCTTCAATTCAACCTCCTGTCACCTAGTACTATTATTCTGGTACGAGGAACCTATCTTTTCATATTCACCAACACTAAAGTCGAATCATACGGTACCAACGTCGATGCTGACCGCGATCCGTAACAAAAGGCCTGACCGATTGTCCTTCTAGCATGAGGTTGGCTAGTTACAGTGCGTTTTAAGAATGGGTAACTCCAAGAGATGCCTTTTACATCTTAAATCTTTGAATCATTATGAAATGATCTTGTACAGCAGAAAATATATCTGGATCGGCCCGAGTCATGGTGGTTGGCTAGCGACCCGCTTTGTTGGTGCCCGATAGCCTGGCCCAATCTCTCCAGATGGAGCTTTTCAGCGTTGAATTAAGCATTAAATATCTCTAAGTCATCGGGAGAATCTTGATGGGGTTGGACTGCCGCGACACCGTCCAAGTGGGAGCTTAAAAGGCCCGCGAACCCTACGATTTCGCTGCTCATGCGACATTGGTTCATGTCTACATTTTCAAGATGCCTCAGATTGAGTCTGAGCCGAGCCGGGTGCCATTTGCGTCGACCCACTTCTTATGCACGACCACGTTATACCCTTGGCTGTTTATTGCTACCATTGGGTGCGTCTTATGCACGAACACTTTTTCCTGTTGTCATGTTCATTCATTAGTGTCGGCAAGTTCGCCCTTACTCAATACTATCCAAGTCAAACACAATGATAAACAAATAAAGACACACGTTGAAAACAATTGACGGCCACGTCACACGTCACCGGGGTGGGAAGTCGAGCTAATTGGTCCACGTACCATTTCTTCTAGCTGCAGACTGGCTCCACAGCACGAACAGGTTACAACACAGAAAAACCGCCCACTTTCGATGATCGCCATGAAAAAATCTCTCGCTAGATCAAAGTTGATAGCGGTTATAAATAGGTTTAGGTCTCATCATTCAGTCATAAAACGAATTCTCAAATTTCCGTACCGGTCTTTGAAAACATACTTTACTGAGTATTTGAGTGTCTGTGGCATCTCCTTCAACATGAAGATTTCTTCCGCCGCGATCTTTCTCTTTTCATCAATTTGCCGCGCCTTTGATGTGGTGTACCAGCTGGATTCGTACTTCACCAATGAGCCGGAGAAGGGATACACGAACATCACATTCCCGTTTGCCATCGGATACACGCCCGACGCAACTGGGTACATGATGACATATGCCTTTACATACTCTGACTCATTCTTGGCCTCTATTTCCCTACTCCCATTTGAAAAGGATGGAAGCGCTAGTCTACGGGTCACATCTATGTCGATAGGATATGAAGATACATTTTACGGCCTGAATTCCGCCTGCGACTACATCGAAGACGATTCAATATTCTGCTGGAACGAGATACCTTTCGCTTATGGAGAGCCACATTACGTGGTTCTGGCAAACACGGATCCAACAAGATGGGAAGTGATTGTTGCATATGAGGAGGATGATAATTGGGAATGGGAAATTGTTGGACAGTGGAGAACTCGGGCCGTGGGTGGTGGAATCCTCGGACCCGTAAACGGCACGCTGCAATATTTTAACGAGAACTTCAATGTCTCAAAGGATTGCTCGAAGCTCCCGGAAGGTTTCATCTATCATGCCAACCCTCTCGGAGAGAACACAGAGGGTACTTACAGGAAACCTATGTTGAATTCAGCGTGCGATCACGTTCCTTTCAAGGTAAACCGGGTTCCCGACGGCATATGGATTAATGTTGGTTTTGAGGGAAAAGATTATCAGAACGATATTGTGGATTTGTGAAAGCTTTAACTCTAAGTGCAGCGGTCTAGTCTAGCTTCAAGGTAAATTATAGATTTCTTTATACATACATTATAATAAACACATCACGATTATTACGCATCCAGTGCTACAGGCTTTGAGCCTCTCTCAACCCAACAGCAATGTCATAGCTATTGGTTGATAGCAGAGTTTCGCAATCATTGAGTGAGATTGTGGTGCATCCATGCCCAGGAACTTGCTGCTTCATGATTTCGTGAAGCTCAGTTGATTTGCATTGCAGTAGGCGGGTCTGGCACATGTTCTAAGATACGGCTTTTCTTGCGTTTCGTTTTACTGAAATTTTATCCAGGGCTGCAAATGCCTTTAGCGATGCCTTTATTATGGTTGGGACCAGCCCCTCATATTCATGAGAGTGCTACGGCCACTATAATTTGAATAATCTTCCAATGTAATTTGAATAATATTAGTTTTTTGGCGTCATGCAATTATTTTCAAGCCGATATCTCCCAGAAAATTGCCTAATCTCCCTCAACTGAGCTGAGTTATCACTTTGCTATCTTTGCTGTTGCCCGAGGTACCTGTGAAGATCTGGTGTTAGTCTGGCTTTCAAGTCGGGATAGAATATGATATATCAGAATAAAAGTCTCGTCATACCCGTAATAACATGGCCCAAAGTATCCATTTATGTGGTCGCCTCCAAGGGCCAGGTTAAAGTACGCTTGGCCCAAGGGACACATAGGACTTATTCCTGGGCAGATTTGCTGCGACTGCTGTAGGTAATAATGAGTGCATTGGGAGCCGGCATTGGCTCCGTAAGTGAAGAAAGAGCAGTTCACCGTTCCGTAGCATTTCTGACAACAATCTTTCGCAGTATCGCTGCTAACGTCCTGGGCAGTTGCATATGGAAAGTTTGACGCCGCATTTTGATGCAATCGGTCGAGATCATCGCAGGGTTGAGCGGTCTCGGTAGTGGTCACACTGGTGCTGGTAGTAGAAGTAATTGTCGTAATATCTGTCTTTGTCGAAGTTGTAGTTGCATATTTAACCTCGGTAGTCAAAGCGTGGTCAGTTTGAGTGATGGTTTTTGTAATGGTTTTCGTGATCCTTGGTGCAGATACAGCTTTGCCACCATGATTTGCGACGGTAATGGTGTGTGTTATGGTGGGAGTCTTGTCACACTTCTCTTGGACGGTCTTTGTAATTTGTGGCTTTGTGACAGTAGCCGTCTTGGTGTAGTGATGTGTTTCGGTAGCTGTAAGAAAGCAAGCTATAATAACGTCAGCATAGTCAGACAAACGATTTATATTTAAGATGCAGATTGACGTACAACACTCCGTAGGCAAGGGCGCATTCACTCTCCTGAGCTTGCGTTGAGCCTGACAAATAAGAGGTTGCCAGGGAATCACGGTTGTACTAGTGGATGTGCTGTTGTAGGTTAATTAAGACTGAACCTAGATGATGAAGGTGAATTCATGCTTACACTGTGGCAGTGGTGGATGTAGTATCCTTCTCTGTAGTGAAAACCGTGGAAATAGATGTAGAGGTGGTTGCGCTCATGACAGTTGTCTTCTTTGTCTTGGTTACTGTTGCGGTTAGGGTGGTAGGGCGTGGATCGCTTCAAAGTAGGTCAATACATGTTATTGGTGTCGTTGAAATTTGCAATGCTTACAGCTTTCCATTCCCAGCAATGGTATAGTGGACGATTTTGGTGCTTTTTGGGGGACAAATGGTGTTGGTGACAGTAGTTGTCGGATGAATGGTAACTGTTGTAGTGATATCCTCGGGAATCTGGCATGTTGGCGCTCGAATTTTCTTGGCAGCTGGGCGAATTACACGTCATGTAAGAATTTTTCTTATTTTCAATCTTTGCAAACACCTACCAATGAGGCTTTTACATCGCTGTGCATGTGTCTTATCAACATATTTACAAAGTGTAGAGGGAGGTTTGCAATCAGGGAGATGCGCATTGGCCGAAGCCACCGCAGCCAAAAAGATACTCAATGTCTGAAATTTCATAGTTGATGTGACAGGTTGATAAAACCAGAAGGACCAGGGGTAATGTCAGAAGCCTTCGGTGTGAGTTCATGTTCTATTTATTTGAATTCATCATTTCAGTCTGGTCGATTTGGCAAGTAGGGCTTAGCGCTAGATTCGCTCCAGACTATTTAGCCATTATGGAGCTATTGAAACGCCTTCAAACTAGAAGCCCAATTATGGCAATGGTGGAGCTGTGAACTGTGGACCCTGCCACCACTAGTCCTACAGAGGCAAATTAGGCACAGATCCGTTTACTCCCTATCACCCGATTGTCCGTAGTTCACCAGCACTAATGAGTCCTTCCCCAACTAAATGGTTACACTAGCTAAATTCTGGCTCCAGGGGTTGAACTATCCAAACTTAGCGCTGATACTACAGGTCAGCTCGACTCAGTAGATCTTGAACAGCAGGTCTGGACCACAATGGTGAAATGAGATGGGCTGATATTCAATGTTGAATCCTTTGAAATGCATTGCAGAGACTCGATGGTCCGATGAAGAGGCAATTACGTGAACTTCACTCTCACAAGCTCGTGGCCGAACACACAGGACTGATGCAGGACTTTAAATCCTGCATATACAATTCGTGGAGTGAACAACCGTATTTTTGGACTGGGCGCATTTGCGCGGTGCGGACGCAAGTGACCACAATGGGCCAAACGTAAGAATACTAGTTTTTAGGACCCCGGGTTTCAGAGACTTCCAGATTCAATGTGGCACACTCTGGGGGTCCACATTGCAATAGTCTCGTTACTCAACTCTCTCTGGAACGGCGAAAAGCAAATAATGGGGGTGAAGCTGGGAGGTGCGAACGAATTTGTCCAGATGCCTCGTTGTCATTCAAATCCGAGCAAGCTCGGTGTGCCGACGGAGCCTCTCATATTCGATAGTAGTCTCTGATAGGGTGGAATAAACCTTAGCCTCATGTCCCTGAATTCGCGCGTTCTGGAAGGTCCCTGATTAATCACGATTGTAGGATTAAATTTCAAGAGAAAATGATAGATGCTATACGACTATGTTTTAATTATGACCATTCTCTGTCCTTCTCAGATTGTATACATATCAAAGCAACAGGTCGCTCTCCTTGGTTACCATCGCGTTCTCATTTGCTGTCACTGTCCCGACAGCACCACCGTCGTTTTCACCGCCATTGGCACAGCTGTTGCACACGACTAATATTAATTATATGTACTTATACCAGAGTCCCAAGCTAAGTGTCCCCTCTTTCCTTGATGGCCTGCATGCCCCTGCCGGTGACCCAAGTGCAATAGTATGGCTGTCAAACTAATAGTACAAGAAAAGGTAGGTTATAGCCCCAAGTCAGCCGCTTAGATAGCAAGAGCAGCAACAAAGATGGCAAGGAGGCCGACGGCAGCGGGGGCAGCAGCGGAACCAGGGCTGACGTAGGAAATGGGGGTGGTATAAGAGCCAGCACCGGTGCTGTTGCTGCTATGGCCAGAGCTAGAGCCAGAAGCCGAGGGGGTGGGAACGGCATAGTTGGTGGCAACAAGCGTGCTGGGCTGGACGGTGCTGAGGCTCTCGCCGCCGTAGGCCGAGCTAGAGGCGGGAGCAGAGGGAGGAGCGTAATCGTTGGCAGCAGACGAGGTAGGCTTGGGAGGGGCGACATTGTCGGCGCTGGAGCTGTAGACGGGAGCAGAGGGAGCTGCAGACTTGACAGGCGGGGCAGCGGCGGAGGTGGACTTGGGGGCATTTGCCTTGGACGAGTAGGCGGCGCAGACGGAGCCGGCAGCAGACTGGGCCTGCATGATTTCATCGGTAGAGCAAGAGTCCATCATGCAGGGGCCGACAACGCCGACAAGCTTCGACTGGGTCTCAGGCTTGCACAGGCAGGCAATGTCACCCATGGTGCAGCCGAGCTTGGGGAGGCCCTTCTGAAGACAAGTTTCCTAAAGGAAGCAGGTTAGTTTGCTTGGATCCAATCTCAACTGTTGCTGTCCACTTACAGCACAAGGGGGAAGAGTCTCAGAGGCGGCAACAAGGCCGGCAATGGCAGCGAGAACGAAAGCAGCCTTCATCTTGAATGGTAGTTGGTTACACCCGGGATTAGATTAAGTTTTAAAAAATTAACAAGAACGGTTCGTAGAGAGCGTGTGGGTGGACGAGTGAGTGAATGATGGTTGATGTAGAAGAGGCTGGCCAGATGACAGAAGGAGAGGGCGCTCTATACATATACGTAAATCTTGTCAGCCTTTTTTCGCTAACAATGCAGTTCATCATCCCCTGAAGCAACTAGCAGTCATCCGTACTCAGATCAGGACCCAGACCTAGAGTGGTCAACGCACGAGTCTCCAGCATGCATGGATCATGACTGTTGCACACTTCCCGGCGGGGAATAATCCCCACCTCCAGCACTCTCCAACAGGCCCCAGCGCAATACAAAGTTGCAGATCACGCTTTGCCTGATTATTAGAGGCAGAGTAGAGCGTTGAAATGGTGCAGACCATGTACGAAGATCACTGATCAAGGCACCAATAGTGTTGCTCCAGACGTCCGAGCGCCATGAGAATAATCCCGAGAAACGCTCTTGTAGTGTTGATATCCTGCAGTAGTCAAACCGATGGCGCTCGTTCGCGACGGTCGGGCCGTGACGCCGCTGTCTCAACTTCGGCAAAATCTTGTTGGTATGCCAGCTCATTCCCGTTTGGTGTTGGTAGCCCATTGACCAGGATTTGTGCTTTGACAATATGCAATAGCAAAGGCTCGTGTGTTGCAGTCGTGCCTCGACGCACGGTTGAAAGCTCTTGACGTTGATTGGATGTAGTTCATGGATCCTCTGATGATCCTCATTTCTCGGGCCGTGCGTGAGCCGTAAGTGGGCTGCCCGTTGTGTTATTGCCGCTCCCAAGATCTTTAGTAGGATCCGTGCGGGTCTTACCCTATAGCCATAACATCTTCCGATCCAGATGTATTTTTCTTGGAATTAACAAGGTCAGTCATTGATTTGACAGACCGAAATAACACCTGTATTTTAATCAAGAATAACTAAAATTTGGTGATATTACTGTTGTAGGATATCTTTGCAAAACACATGTCTTGAACGATATCTCATCCATCATTATATAGCATGTCTCAAAATCATCCCACCCATGTCATGGCTTGACACATAAACGGGGACAAAAAATTAGATCTTTGAGCATGAATCGTCCACATGGATTTGCTCAAAGGAGTTGGGCCAAACCTATGCACTAGCTTTAACGGAATTGCACTGCCTACACTGGACCATACTAATTGTATTTGGAAGTGTGACCCGCTATCATTATTCGTAGGGCTTTAATTTAATTTTGGCATGCGTTGATCTGTTCTTAAAGTTGGTACCCCTTGAAGTCAGAGTGGCTCCAGTATCAGATTGATACTTCATTGTGGAGCATCGTAATTGATGTTCATAATCTCTTCTCCTTACTTAATCTCTATTTAGTATCTTCTCTAGCTTGAAGAATGAGATAGGTATGGTATGGAGTAACCTTATATACATTTTCAAAAATAGCATATCTCATCTCGTATCAGAAGAAAGATCCTTTTAGTGCGCTGACGAAAGCCTGCGCAACCAGCTTGTGAATGGCCTGCCCCGCGTGATATCCGTCATACCAAAGGCAAGTAGTACCATCGGTGTTTGAACAAGTCGCATCAGTTGCTCCGTATGTAGTAGGGTTGTTCAGGGCAGTTTTGAACGAAGCTTCCGTCTTAATAACCTGAGCTGTTACTCCGGTATTGGATTTCTTGAATGTGTCAAGGCGCGTGCTCAGAGCATCATTGTAGGCGGTGATATTAGAGACAAGGCTGACCAGGGATTCCGCGCTCTGATCAACGAAAGAAGGCGCGTAATTGAAAGGCGGGACAGTTAAGAGTGCGAAGTTGGTCACACCTGTGTCAGTCAAGTTTTGCAACAGCTGAAAGTACTCGTCCATAACCGAGTCAATGGGCGCTGCGACACCATCCCACCACGAATTGCCCACATCATTGATACCGATCCAGACCGCGACGAGCAGGTCATCTGACGTCCACGGCGCGAAGTCTGGCTTGCTGGCCAGGTACTGATTGAAATAACCGACTTGAGCTTTCACGTCCGGAGTGGAGCCTCTAACTAGACTTGTATCAACGGTAGCGCCGTAGACGGCAAAATCGTATGTCAAGACCAAGGAGGTGTTGTAGTTTTCTGTCACCATACCGGCCCAGTTTAGGCCGCCGCTTGTCGTAGACCCACCATTTCCCATGGGGTTGCTGGAGGAAGGATACCCATTCGTAATCCAAAACCCAGTAGATGAATAAGAATCTCCAAAAACAACCATGTACTTGGTGCCACTACTTGTTGTAGAAGTAGAATCGGTGGCCACAGTAGAAGCGACAGCTGCTACGATGCTCGTCTTCGAGGCCGATGATATCGAGGAAACCTCTGCAGTGGCTATTGTCGAAGGTGAGCTAATAGCTTGTGCTGAAGACGTTTGCACAGATGTGGGCGCGACGGCCGAGGACGACGAGGACGACCGCGGGCCGCAAACTGCGCCGCTGACCATAAATGAGGAAGAGAGGCTCGAGCCCGCTGCCAGAGCTAGCACTCGACTCCAGAACATCGTAAAGTAAGAATTGAAGTTATTGAAAAAAGAAGAAGAAAAGAGCGTACAGCTTAAGCACCAGTGCTTGTGAGGAAGCCAGAAACAAAAATTCTCGTCATTTGCGGGCAATTTGGGGATTGCATCAGTTTTACACTTTCCGCGAAAAATGCGGGAGGATCCCTCTCGGGTAATTTCTCCAAATTTCTGAAACAATATATTAACACCATTTACATATGTTCCGGCCATAAATATTCCCCAAATCATTCTATTAAGGACCATGTGTTTTGAATAGCGGTGGGGGAGCCTCCGGTGGAGTATTTCGGAGAAACCATTTCCCACGAGTAGCAAGTACAGCAGCAGTTGCAACCCTGACTACTTATTCCTAGGATACGCGTGTTCAATACACTGAGCGAGGTAGGACTTGTAGGTCTTGGCCGTATTATAATAGAATGTTACGACTATCTGATTTACATATGGCTTTTTTTTGGGTTAGCTAAACAAAAGAAACTTGTTTTATAATTTGGGTTCATATGCGTCCAAGTTTGATGTGTTCATTTCAATTAGGACAGTAAAAAAGCAGTTACCAATTTTCAGCTACTTGAGAATCCACTGTCGGCTATCAAATAGCTTGATACGGTGGTTTTTTACCCATACAATTTTAATTGTCGGCTGGTTGATGACGTCTCGTGTTGTTTCAGGGGTAGCGGCGTACTCGCCAAATGCTGTTGTGCTGAGAACCATTGAGCCGGGGTCACAGCGGAGGTATCCAAATACAGGAACCAAGGATTAGTTTACAGAATCAGACGCGCGAGGGAAAGTTAGCAATGAGTTGTGATGCCAAATAGCCGAGGAACATGTGTAAAAGTGGGCGAGTCTCTTCGCGTCAGTCATGGTTGACGCGAGCCACCACATTCGGCTTAGACCTTGCTTAGTAATCGGACAACATGACCACGTGAGCAGTCCATTGTGCGATGCAAAATAAGTCAAAGTCGTCTGGGCCAGACTTTGCTCATTCGTTAATCGCAATAGCCTTAGGCACTACGAATTGCCTCTACGGTGTAAGAGATGGGGTAGGAGCAACTGCAGACATAAACTTGATAATGTTTCTAGGCGTGATTCATACCGAGTCCGATGAGCAAGTGGATAAATAACAGCGTCTTTCGCGTTACTCACTCCATAGAGGGAGCAGTGGCCAATCGGCAGCTTCCTTGGCGGCAATGATCCACAAAACCATAAACTTACCCTGCACCTCTTCGCCTCCTGGTAATTAGGCCAGCATGCACATGTGTTCACTCCAATGCGATCACAAGATCGACTCGCAATCATGACTGGGGTTACTTCGATCAAGTTTAGAGAATTGGAAACTTCATGGCATGACCCCACACACTGTAACCAGCAACACACAGCCCAGCTCTCCAATCAAGGCCATGCCTCTAGGTGAATGACACCTCACACCAAAGCATGGATTCGGATATCCAACGTCGTTTGTATGTCAGAATATTCCTTATATTATTGATAGACGCCCTTCCCTCACACGGCTTTCATCATTGCCAATCCCGTCCGGTTCTCACTTTCGCTTATGCTAATTGTAAGCAAATATTACACCAAGGGACAATGCTGTTGCCCAATTAATAACTTGTTTGGCCGCTACCCAAACCGGCTTCTCCGAAATTATGACGGAATACAGAGATATAGAGAGACCAATGGTGAGTCCCAGAGAGCTAACAACTTCCAGATATGAAGATGTTGTGAGGATTTTATTTGGGGTTGCTTGTGCACGGATAATGTCGTTACAGATCTACTCCAGTTAATTTTTGGGATATGAAAGTGAGACAGGAATATTGCTCACCTCCATCTGTTCCGTGGTGTACAGATCTACAAACCTTTTTCTGTACGTAAACACTGCCCAGGGATCCAGAATCAAAGAGAGAATCGGAGGGTTTGTCTTTTTATGTATGTTTTCTCCGAAGACTAGGCTCAGTAGTGCAAAATTCTGCTTGATCTGTTGATCGATTTGGTGGCGTGTTTCCAACGCCCTTTTCACTATGTCCACAGCCTGATCAACGTCAGACTCCTCGGGATACGATTCAGAGGAGTGCTCATTATTTGCTAGTTGTTTAATCGATTTCAGACGTTTCTCGTAGACACATCGCTTCCGAATATTGACTATAGGCCCGACGAGCAAGGGAGCCATAAATTGCAGCACCGTTAAGGTGTTATTGGTGAATTTACTCAAGGCATTCTTATTCATAAAATGTAATGGCCCATATAATTGCGTAGATATACTGAGAAGACCACCTAAGCCAAATACTGGCCATGCTAATCGGTAGATCATATCAGAGGATTGGGAATCCCCCACGCTCTGTTCCGTCGGTGGCATGATGATCTTGAATTCTTGAGGCGACTATGTCTGTTGTGAAGATGTATAAAACCGTAAGATTTTCACAATGCAGCTTTCCAATGAAGTCGAGAAATGGATGAGGCTTGGATGGCCGGCACCGAAATTGTATAGAGTTGGTGGGGCTGGGGCATCAATGGACCTGTGGGGTCTCTGCTTTTCAGGGAAACGATTCGACTTTTGCTGGCGTCTGTTCAACTACAATCGATTGGAGAATGGCGACAGAAAAATATAGGTGTAAGCAACGGCTGAGGAAAACAGCGCAATGTAAGCTAAGATGACACGTCATGGCAGTCAGCCTTATTATCTGTTCCCCTTTGTTAGAGTGGGTCTAATAAGGTGGCCTGGCCAATGCCCTTCCATCTATAACCATCACATCAACAACAGGGATGTGATACGGCATTATTACCCAAACTCAATACTTGGAATGCTAGTTAAAGCTGAGCTTAAAGTTGAAAGAAAAAGTTTGAAAACTACTAGTAGCCTCTCGGTTATGAGCTTCGCGCGTCAATTTCGAGTGATTGACTGGTGATGTATTGTACACTAGCGTGTCTAACACTCTGGAAAAACGACGTCCCGAGTCAACGCACTTGAGCGACTTCCGAGCTGCTCAGACACGAAGTTTTCGGTCATGTCTCCTATGTGATCAGCGAGGAGTTTCACTATGGCAAATCTCGTAGTGTTCATTGAAAGCAGCAACTGTACTAGCAAGACAAGTTATCAAAACAGTCGCAGCTTCGATTACAAAGTCGGCCAAAGGTAAAAACCGTCACAAGACATAATCGACTGGTTACAGGGCGCTCAGAACTTTCGTGGTTGCCCTTTTTATTTAGGCGCTGCTGTCTGTAACCGAGCATCCTGAAGAGCAATGAGATATAATTGGTCGCTGAATTTTGTCTCCCAAATGACCTCTACGGCAAGACCTCATTGCCCACTTGATTTCCACTCAGCCTTTAATAGATCCTTTGACATGTTTTCTACCCAAAGAAGGTGATGTGGGGATGGTACGAAATTGGATAAGGATACGAGATTGATGGATTGCGCTGTAGCCCGACACTTCGGTTATTACTGAAAAGAGCCAAGATCAGCTGACCCAACTTGTGGAGTTGACGATCATCTCAGCAAACCCATAAAGGATTGCGGGTCTTGCTACAAATGGCATATCTCCGGACCTAAAAAATAAAGATCTTTATTTCTATTTCCATTTTTGAGAAATCGAAAAGGCCAAGGAGCTGGATCTCAGCCGGCGATGATCGTTTAATTCCTGGAGCTGCGCGAGGCATAGCTTCACACCATAAGCACACGGCATATTAACCATCCTTCCTGCATATTCAGCCCCAGACGAATTCCCACCATTCTCCATTTTCAAGGCTAACCGGTCGACCATCGAATTGGTCGGCATGCCGACGGAACGAGGAGCGACAGCGCACTGGGGCTGATGAAGTAAGGGAGGTTGAATAGCGGTAGAATATTACTGTCATCTCCAAACAACATCTGATAACATCCTAGTCATTGATAAAATCACGAGCCATTTTGGAGCACTTATAATGCTCTGTTTTCAACCATTAAAGGGCTCAACTGCTGAGCTTAGTAATTGCAGGATACCGGCAGTGGTGATACCTCACAGGCCTGACGTGAGAATACTGGCCCAGGATGGTTCCGAATCTGCCGACTTCCGGTCGTTTAAGATGCATGTCGTACCCACAAGCCCCGCTGACTAGCTTAAGGGGACGTGGCACAGAGTGCGCCGATCCCGAAACAACAACAACTGCCCCTGACATTTGGATCCAATGGATGAACATAGCTCCACTGTGATACCGTTTGATGATACGTCAAGGAAAGTAATTTTGAAGCATAGCCTTCAGCATACTGATCATTAACACAAAAGGAAAGCCCCGATCGTTCAGAATCACAATTGTTAATTTACACGTAGTGAAGCATAGCCTTCGACATACTGATCATTAACACAAGGGGAAAGTTCCGATGGTTCAAAATGATAATTGGTAGTTTATTTGTAGCAAGTTTCAACCAGGAAGCAAATTATAAATATTAGAGCAACCCGCGGTCGTTTGGAACTCATCCCATCCTCACCAAGCAACCTAGCAAGCAAAGCATCCAGCACCAACACCAAAACACCATCAAACCAAACATCCGACACCATGAAGTACTTCGCTTTCGCCACTACCCTCCTTGCCGCCCTCAGCGGTCTTCCATCCGGTGCCAATGCCATTGACTGCACCGTTTGCACTCCTGGTGTCGCTTTGAGATACACCATCATGAATGTCGAGGGAGTTGAAGACCCTGCTGGTCTCTCCAACGGCTTGAGAGGCAACATTCACAAGTTCGGCTCCTGCCTCGAGAGCCTCTGGGACTACCATGTCCTTGATGACGGTTCGTGGCAAATCACCTTCGCTGTCCCTGCCGGCTGCAACCATGGCATGGTCGAGTCTGCTTGGTGGGGTGCTACCAAGAACAAGTACGGTGGTCTTAACTGCCCTGGCGGAACTGCTCCCGGTAAGTCTATTTGTTCCCATTTCACGCATCATTACCGCTGACTCTTTTGCTTTAGTCTGCACTTAAGCCATGGCCTACTATCTGGGCTATCTTGGAAATGGAACTTTGTTGCGGGCACGGAAGCTTGGGAACCAACGATGAATAATTAGTCTTCCGCCTCGGTCATCAAGGCTGGAGCATATATACCGCAGGCATTTTTTGCATAACTAGAGAGTTATCATTCTTGAATATACACGGTCTTTACAGATTCTTATTAAAGTAATCAGTCCGTTAATTGATTATCACGTCCGTGCAAGGCAGCTTCCATATTGTAGTCAGGCCCATAAAGTGCTATTTTCATCTGAAATGATGTTTTTCTTTTTTTGGATGATGCCCCAGCTGAACCCGAGCAAGAAAATAAACTGCTGAGGTCGAACTTATGAGAATAATCATGCAATGCATCTTTGTCCCTTTAATTAGTATCCCTAAATATGTATTTCACAATTCGCACATGTATCGGCGGACGCGTATGCAAAGTTTTGACCTCGTTTGAGCATATCTTTCACTGTATAAGCGATGGTGCACACATAGTCCCGCAACAGATCAACTAGACTAAGAAATTGACACAGAACGAAACAAATCTGCAGTGATAATGTCCGAATTGATGCATAATGGCAACTCCTTGAGAGGGGATAAGACTAAGATAAATAGAACAGTTAATGTGCTAATATAGTACAACAGCAATCCTTCTTAAAATTCTCCAACATATCCAAAAGCTCTCCCCTTTCCAAAAAGCTGTCATTCATTTTCCTAGCGAATCGGTGGAAGCCCTTGTTGTAGAAAGCCCAGGGGCTCCATTAGTCTTCCGTCGAATGAACCATGAATTATCCTTAGAAGGAAACCTGCTGAGAGACACACCACAGGTGTCGGAAACCGGAGATGTGGGACAGGATACCCGTGGTGTTCTCGGTAAACTCCAAGGCATGGCCACCGTATTCACATCCTCCGACATCCTCGTTGCCGTTTCGAAGGATACGGTAATCGCATCGAATCCCAAGCAGCTGGGAGCAGGCATCCTTGGCAGGCCCGTCGGGAATGGAAACAAACTTGAGGCGGAATCCCTGGTCGCGGGAGCTCTCTCCAATGTACATCATGCCTCCGGTCTGGTGAATGGCATCTCCGTAGCCACATCCATTGCACTCAAGGTCATACCAGTGGGCATGGCTGTTCCAATAGTTGTAGATCTCGGCGTTGTTCTGAACGTTTCCTCCAGTAAGAAGGGGGTACTCGGCGTTGTCAGATGGGGCCGAGCTTTCTTGGATGCGCCAGACTCCAAAGTCGGCCACGGCATGTCCAGCTAGGAGGCCGATGGTGGCAAAGAGGATCTTTGAGGCGTGCATTTTTATTGTTGAGAAGGTGATTTGAGTTATGTGTGGTTTTGGGCTTTGAGGAGGGAGCTGTAGAGTGTTGAGCTGGATGAAGAGTGACTATTCCAGCGGTCGGTTGTCAACCATTTATAGATCAAGGAGCTTGCCTTTTCATCGAATTACTAACTTGAAAAATTGGAATAGACGTCATCCATCAACACCGCCATCGTTTACTAAACAATTACAACCATCACTAAGCAAGCGAGTCGTGGAGAGTTGGAAGGTGAAGTTGTTTGAAGGGGTAGAAAACGGCGTCGATCTGAATCCATTGCGATGGATAATGGCAGCAATGGGCATGAAACTGGAGATGCCAAGAGCCGCGAGTCGGCCGACCGTTGCCAAAGGCACGAAGCTGAATAGCCTCAGATCTCCAGACGCGGATGCAGATCTCGTGTTCAGAACGCACGCCAAGACAAAAAGATCCTTCCATACTTCCTTCATAATTAGCCTTTGAATCAAGACCCATGTTCCGCTACCAGAATAAACAACGGTTGTCCCGATTCCAGCCAAGATTCTCGCTCAGTCATCAGGAATCCCCTGTCTAGCGCCTCTGACAAAAAGATGCCTAATAGCGGGCCGTACCGTCCCACAATTGAAATGGAGTCTGCCAGCTTGAAAGACAACGCCGCGAGCCCCTCAGCCGTGGCGGGGCCAGCTGAGATCTGGGTGGCATTGCTGTCGAGTGTACCTTGTTAGCTGCATCTCAGTCTTGGCGACTTGCAGCCCTCAAACGTTGGTACGCCCGCCTCATACGAAGTGCCGAAGCGTCCTTGTCACTCTGTGGGCAAAAGAAACCCACTGCAGAGCCACTTTTTATTGACTCAGCATTCTGCCAGGATGATCCACTGCGACCCTTGTCGACCTTGAGGATCTCAGCCACTTCAATATGCGCAATTCACTGTTGTGATTCATAATCTACTGCATAACTTGTGTAGTATAGTGGGGAACCCGGTGGAATCGAACAACCATCAGTGATGATTTGACACATTACGCATGATGCTTTCCATGCGGAGAGGTCTGTATTGCCAGTTTTCACACCCATTTGCATACTCACAGGTTAGGTTTCACGCATTACACTTGTTCAAACAATAATTTCAATTGAGTCGTCGGGATTGTTTTGCGGTAAAAACGTGATCATAGGTGGTCAGATTGTACTCTAGGGTAACGCGTTTAGCATTGGATCTGGAACTGATCAATTACCACGCGCGATCTCGTCGTGGCACTGGGGTGATGATATATGAGCTAGGTTCTGCTTTTAAATTTGGTCATTTTCTTGCATTCAAAAGTAGCTTGATAGATAGTTTCTCCTTAAATCAATTGCGTCGTCCATTCCGGAATTCATTTGCAGGCATTGTGTCCAAATGGTTCAGATTTGTTTTTGAACAAAATTCGGGACTACTATGACTGCCCTTGAACCAAGAATACAGCATTGATATCATCTCCTTAACATCCAAACTCTTCGATTCAAAGAGCTCGAAAATAAATGTCTGATAAAAGAACACCTTTTCCCTATTCAATACGTGCTTTATCCTAGCGAAGGTCAATCAACCGTAGGTTCTCAAGGCAGTCGTTAATTACGTCTTCTCAGACTTTCAGGTTGCTGGATACTGATTGGTAACATAATGATCCCCCACCTGCACATGGACTTTAGAATTATTTCGACGGATGAGGTTGAAATATCCAAACTCTTCACTATTTATTCAGATAGTATCTGACTAAAGAACTTCGCCATCAGAGTTGTACAGGGCTTCTTCTTTAGCCTTGCTGGGAGTTTGGCACATGTCAGCTGAACGGCCCCATTGATCCAACAACCGAGATGAGTTGGAAGCAAAGCCAATGGAGTCAGTCACCAAAGGGAAGAAACTTGACCAGGCCAAACACTGTGACTTGGAGATATTGCCACGCGCATGCAATGGCGTATGCAGACGAGAACAAAGTATAGTATTAATTATGTAATCCTGTAATATTTAACATTTCCATTCCAGGTAAAGGGGCTTTTTGTACACATTAGACAAGCGGCGTGCAGCCAATGGAAATCAAACCGCCCTATATCGTAGATACTATGTTAGTATTCATAGCTAAATGGTTAAAACAAGGAGAAACTAACATGGCTATTATCGTTACAGCATACTGGTGTCGCTGAACAGGATCCAACGTCTGTCATGGTTGAGCCTAGAAGTATTTATTAGTTTGATTTGCAGAAATAAAGAATAAATCTCACATGTTGCTCCAATTGATGCGTTCAGATCCTGCACCACTATGCCGAGTAGACCTAACAAAAGAGAAATGACTGGATTGGTTGCGGTTCCAACAGTTTGACAGCACATCATATCACTAGCCGGGCATTGGCTAGAGGGAGCAGTTGTTGATGTGACAATGGTTGTGGAATCTGTTGTCGATTGCGGGATGATTATTTCTGTTGTGATTTCGGTCGTAGATGTAGCAGTCGTTGATGTTGTGGATTCTGTTCGAACTTCGGCTTCAGTTGTAGTAGCCGTCAATGGGATCAATTCTGTTGTAGTTTCAGTCGTAGTTGTAGATGTGAGCGATTCTGTCGTGACATCGGCAGGCTGTTCGGAGCTCGTCGTCCAGCTGGTCTCAGTGGATAGCGATTCGACATTTTTTGTGGTTGATTCCAGCAATGATGAGGCACTGGAGCCCGATGTTGGCAGTCGGCAGAGACCGGCGGAAGTAACACCAAAAAGGATTGGCAAGACTAGATTATTGAGCTGCATCTTGTAGGATTTTGCAGAGTTCTTTGGCGATTTGATTAAAGTCGTAAATTTCGGGCTGGCGATGGTTGAGGAGTGCAAAAGAATTATTTCGGAAATAAACAAAGAATTGTTAGTAGTCCATGAAAAGGGACAGCTGAGCCGGCCCGCATTTTGCCAATATTTTTAGAGGGCCAATCGGACCAGGCTGACGCCAAGCTAATGCCGCCCCAAGCGTTAGCCTTCCAATAGTTTGAGAGCTATTGAGCTAGCCGAAATTACTGCGAGACATGTCTGGTTTATCCCTATGACTGTCTAAGGCTGCAATGAGGTCATGGGCGGGGATTTTGGCCAACCATGGGATTTAGAAAGTCCCGATACTTCTTTACTCACCCGATTTTAGTGGCAATGGAAGTTATTTAAATACAAGTGGCAATCTTCATATTGATCGGCGCTCTAACCGCATTTGGCAAGCTGACCTCCACCTCCGTCATACTGATCAAGATAATGACTGGGAATATTTGAGCTAAACATCGGATCCTGCAAATACAGCATTGTAAAATTGATGTAGTGGCATTCTCTTAGCAGTAGAAATCTGATTGTGTGATTATAATACATAGTGAGAAGGGTAACACGACGGGGGAAGTAAGGGACTAAGCCCTAAGGAAAGTCTCTCGGAGGAAGCGTGGCTCAATTGAAATAGCAGAGCCTTGCTGATCCAGATGAAAGACAAAGTCATCGGCTGCCACCTCGCCGTACATGAGAGAGTCTATCGCGGACCACTGATGTGCATCAGGGTCAAAAATACGATGTTTAGCGTCTCCGGCATTGGTATTGTGTGTTTCAAATATAGCACGATATGCAGAAACTCGAGCTTCACCGTCATGGAGTCCCTTTTCGCTCCTGAGAATAGACTCGAGATTGGTTTTCTGGAGGCGAATTGAAGTGAGCTGACCACCACCAGTCTCATCTGCATAAGACTGTGCTGTCGCATGCACATCAACGCCACGACTAATCCAGCGCCTGATTAGAAGACCGGGGCCCTCCTCGTCCGCAACAATTACCAGCGAGGAGTTCTGCTTTGGGTCGGCCGCCGTGTAGGTCCCGCAGAGTTTCGCACACGCTTGGTGGCGACTGGCCGTTTCCAAAGCGGAAAGCAATTGTTGCATGACCAACTCGGCTGCAATGGTGACGGTGGAGCTGCTGCTGGAGCCAGCCGTGAGGATTGATACCGACACGCCGTAGTCAGGCACAAGAATCAAAAAGGAATTGTAGTTTCCAATGCTTCCGGACTTGGTATAAAGATCGAGCTGGCGACCTTTGGTGATGTTAGTTTTCGCCCGCCATATTTCCCATGGACTTCCAACTGAGAAGACCAGCGAGCTCGTGTGTGAGTTAGGTTTCATCCATCTTCTTGTGTCGAGTGCGGAGAGCTGTTTGTTGGTCAGAATAGCTTTGCCGAAAGCGGCCAAGTCATGAGAAGAAGAGAACATCCCAGCGGTCCTGATTTCAACTGTCAGTCCAACTTCCTTTAGCCCTTGTAGGCTTCGGTTGTGATATGCACTTACGGTGCCTCGTCGCCGGCATCTTGGAACCAGCCACTATCCCCATTCGGGATAACCCATGAACCCCCACTCTCCGGCCGATGCGTGCTTGATTGAGTAAGATTGAGGGGCTCCAAAACTGATGACTTGAGAAGTGACTCAAATGACATGCCGCTGAGTGCTTCAAGAACGTATCCCAGGATTCTATATGCAGCATTTGAATACACAGGAGTTGTCTCGGGAGAAAACACGGGATGCCTCTGAGCCAATCCTTGGAAATACTCTAGTACACCGGACTATGAGTCTTGAACGTAGCTTAGCAGGCTTAGGACTCAGGCTTACCTTGACGGTTACATGGAGGTAGACTAGTATTGCCCGCACAGGAAGGGATATCCTCTATGGGCAGACTGGGTAGTCCGGCTTGCTGCCAAGGGAAACTCTGGCTAGCCAGGTCACCATTGGCATCTATGCAAGTGTCAATAAGAGTTATAATGCCAGTATCTCGGGCCCGTATCAAGAAATGAACGTACAATCTCGCCCTATTCCAGAAAGCTGCGATGCTAAGGCTCCGATGGTCACCTTTTCCCAATCAACATGTTCAACAGGATTATTCAATCCCCGCTGAGCAACCGTGACCTCGCGCAGTTCCGGTATGTATTCGGTCACAGGGTTGTCCCAATGCTTTCTGCCAAAGTTCAACAGCAAAGTATATACCGTGAAGAGCTTGGATATGCTGCCAATGCGATATACTGAATTCTCCGTAATATTCATTGTGCTTCCAGCTGTCTGGTTGAGAAAGGGCGACGAGAAGTGGAAATTGAAGAAAGGGTTTCCATCTCCATCTTCAGTCGACATTGCGGTTACGGACACTGAGGACGTGTTGCCAATGAAGTCTCCGAATTCACTATGGCCTTGTTGGAAAGTCTGATGTAGCACCGTTGAAAGATTAACCAGGACCGGACTCATTGTTCCCATTCCTAGCCCCGATGGCAAAGGCAAAATAGGACCGAGAAGCAGCGAGCTCATTTTGTGAGGGTAGAGAGAAGCGGACTTGAAGGATTTCTGGTTGGTTTATGGATTCATGAGGATTACTTCAAAAGGTCGGGGTGATTCATTTTATACTTGGAAGTATCAGTTGCCCAAATGCGCTTACGTTTATCTGTAGCTGAGGGTATCATAGTGTGGACAAGCTGCCGGTTGCCATGGTGCCACAAACGGCGCGGTGACGGGACGAGGTGTTTGATAACCTGACCATTGACCCCCCTATGTTATCTGACCATCCTCTTGTGTAGATATAATCTAATTACTGTTATAGGGATATTTTAGATATATTATTAGTTACTATAATTTCTTAGTGATAATATTAAGAAAAGATTTAATTTTATTTATTTTTTATATAGGTAATAAGTAATTTAGATTAATT
>NAGG01000582.1:0-38412 GCA_003031705.1 Calonectria naviculata
TATTTAAACCCCTCCCACCCAACCTCCGCCCTCGAATCCCGCCGTCCCTCCTGGCGGCCCAATTTCCAGGGCGTCCGCTTCTCGTTCTCGCCCGACGTAACGCTGCGGCTGCCATGCATGATCTTCCCTCTGACTCCAATCAGCTCGGGGGGCCCCAATCGCGCGCGCAGCGTGGACTTTGCTGAGTGGTCGCCCATCCGTCATCACGGTTGCAGTCGCCAGTCCATTTATTGAGAGGGAAAATTGACTAGTCCCGCCCCGTACGCTGCCGTGGACCTGTCGAAGCCCAACACTAGTTCTTGGGGCTGCTCCAAAGCAAGGCTGGAAATGCATCGAGACGACCACGACGGAGCCGCCCGCTACGCACGGCGCAGACCCCCTCGCCAAGACGAACGCGAATGGTACGCCCCGGATGACGTCGGGCCCTATTCGTTCCCCCATCGACCACGCATCCACGAGGTACAAAGGCCCGACGACCGGACCCCGAGGGGCTATGGAAGGACTCCCAGGAGTGCCAGGAGCCTGGACGCATTCCACCACAACATGCCACAGCCAGCATACCTGTCTCGAACCTCAACGGACGTGCAAAGGAGGCCCAGGAAATACCCCGTCTACGAAGAGGATGACGAGCCCGAGGATCTCTGGCGGCAGCGCCCAAGGCCCAGGGGTACGGCCTCCGCGTTTGAGCCCCCGCTCCCCCGCCGAGTCCGCCAACGGCCTCGGGCGGTCCCAGAGCCAGAGCCGTTGCCGGTGCTGGTGCCAGAGTCCTCCGACCCACCTACTGATAGCGAGAGTGAATCGGAGAGCGAGAGTGAGAGTGACGATGACGACCAAATAGAAGTCGTGGAGGAAGCCTCGGAGGAGGATGACGAGGATGACTCCGAGGATGACTCCGAGGAAGAGGTTGAGTCCCGCCATCATCATCGCCACCACCGACGGCAACACCGGCATGCGAGTCGTGATGTCTATCTTGATTCCTCTCCAGATCAGAAACGACGAGAGAGAAGTACAAGAAGACGAGCCCCCTCGCTCTCCGAGGAGGAGATCGAGGTCGAGTATGAACACACGGTGCCCGAGGTGGCATCGCCAAGGCAAATTTTGGCGAGACGTCAAGAGAGTGAATCACCAAAGTACGATCACCAGAGAGTAATGAGTATCATAGAGACGTCTCGCCCGCCTGTAGCATCTAGAAGGTTGGTCTCTGGAGAACTGTCTCTCCCTCCACCCCCTCGGTCTGACCACAGGATCAGAACCATAAAAATCTATGATGCGCGAGAAGCTCATCAGCGAGAGGGTCGCCCTCGCCGATCGCCGAGTGCTCATACCACTCGCCAGCAGTCTAGGTCGTCTTCACGACGTGCCCCTAGCCTTCTGGAAAGCATATTTGGCGGTTCATCCCGCCAGTCCTCCCCAGAGAGACCTGCCAGACTGTAAGCGACCCAAACCCCATTGTGCCCTCATGCACCCTAACCTTTGCCATCTAGTCGTGACTGTAATGCATGTTTAAGCGAGGTGCCCGCGTCTAAATGTCCCAAACTCAAGTGCGGTCACCGCATGTGCCATTCCTGTTTAAAACGAAACTTCAAACTGTCCGTCAATGACCCCCAGAACATGCCGCCCAAATGCTGCAACACCGCCATTGACCTGCACCATGTCGACAAGCTTCTCGACCGGTCTTTCAAAAAGCAATGGAATCGCAAATACGCCGAGTTTTCAACTCGGAACCGTGTGTATTGTCCATCCAAGCGATGCGGTGAATGGATCAAGCCTGCCCACATTCACCGCGACAGAGTGTCCGGCCGGAGGATAGCCCAGTGCAGCCGTTGCAAGACCAAGGTTTGCGCCGCTTGTAACACCAAGTGGCACTACCCAAGGCGGTGCCCAGCCGATGAGGAGACTGCCAAGTTTCTCGAGCAAGCCAACGAGGAGGGATGGAAGAGATGCTACAAGTGTAAGGCCATGGTTGAGCTAAAGGAGGGATGCAACCATATGACTTGGTAAGCCACCGCAGTGAGAAGGGGGAAGCCCCTACATGATGCTAACTTGGAAATAGCCGATGCGGTGCTCAGTTCTGTATGGTTTGCGGCATCAAGTGGAAGAAGTGCGACTGCCCGTGGTTCAGTTATGATGGCGAATCAGACCATCCCGAGCACACAGTGCTATCGACTCCCAAGAGCCGCAGAGCAATCGAGCTAGATATCGAGCACAGCAGCCCACAGTCGCCAGGCGAGCGACGAGCTGGGCGGGGTCTACCTCCCGTCAGACCACAACCAAAGAGCTACGAAGAGGAAATGATGCTACGGCAGCTCGGGGAGCAGCGAGAGGCAAAGGTACCACGCAAGCTTCAGTATCTGAGCGAGGGAGAATTCGAGCCCATCGGCGGCCCAGGAGACTTGGTCCCTGTCCCCAAGGGTCCAAAGCATTACATGGCTGACCCATTCGCACATGAAGCCGCCGCTTCAGCCGCTCCTATGGCTGCTGTGGATGACAGACGTGGATATGAGAGAGGCGCAGGTGGTGAATACGTCGGCAGGAGCAAGAGAGGAAGATCAATGGATCGCCGACTGGCTGATCGATTTGCAGAAACCCGCCAAGCGCCGGGTTCGATGCCGGGAATGGAACCACCAGCGATGAACCATCACATGGGACCTTCCCTGATGGCACCGCCTCCAATGGGCATGCCTCCCCCAGTGGGCGAGGTCGGATATCCACCCCCAGGAGGGCGGGTGATTGTAGAACATGAACATGAGTACGAAGATGACGGAGGGTCGTACTTTAGCCACAGCTCGCGGAGTAGGGCTCGCAGCAGGAGACGAGCCCGACGCAGTGCAGGGGGCGGAGAGCCCAAGTCATCCCTTCTTGCCGGACTGAGTGGTCGCGGAACAGGTATGGGACGTGTGGACGTGTGGAGGAAGTACGTGGAGCCGGGCGATTTTGAAGGGGAGATTGCAGCCGCAGCTGTGGCTGCTACTACTACGGCAGCCTGAGCAACTCTCGAGGGCATTTTAGAGGCAACAAGATAGGTAGGTGGATGGCATCCAGGTGTGACTACGAGAATATTCCAACGCCGGGGATCAGAAACCCCTTGTTGCGTGTATGATATGATACGGATGCATAGAAGGGCGTACTAGTGAATGGCAGATTGACGGGATGCGGGAAGCTGGGACAGAAGGGCCTACAGAACTGGATACCGGATACCTTGACTCGTGCAGGATTGCTATTTGGGGCATAGGATGGTCTGCTTTCCTACGGCTTGTTTATTATCTCTTAGAAATCTCGACCTCATTAGGTGCAATTTATTGGCAGTGCCATCTATGTGAGTCGAAGCGATGAGCTGGCCACGAGAGCTGTGATGTAAGTTTGGTTGGGGGAGAGGTAGCCAGCCAACGAGGGTGATGTGATGTCGTGTGATGACAGACAGGCCCTAGCTCTAGTAGGAAAATGGGCCTTGGCTGGCATTTGACAGCGGAGGGCCTTTGGACCCTTAGTGTCTGGACCCCGTGGCCAGGCTTACCCAGTATAGCAAGCTGTCAAGTGGCATCAGGGACCGGGCTGTCGCAGCTCCAGCGGCCCGCGTGAGCGCCAGGCAGTGCAGCGCTCGTGAGGGCCGGACAAAGCCAAGGTCAAAAAAGAAATAAAAGTAAAACAAAAAAGTCCGACAGGTCCGAGGCCGAAGCCCTTCGACGCCATGCCCGTTGCATGGCTTCTGGTTCCAAGGCACTCCCCAGCAGGGGCGGCGGGGTCGTTGGGCGATCGGCACATGTCGATTGACAGTTGACTCTGCAACCAGAGGGCGATGATGTCGATGCCAGAGCGCCATTGGCCCACGCCACGCCGCTTCTGAATGTAGCGTGTCGGGGCGGGATGCACCAGGATCCCGCGGCGGGCCCCGTTCAAGCCGCTTATGGGGGAAGGATAGCTTGTAGAGGGGAAGTCAGATAAGAAAAAATTAAAAGAAGAAAAAAAAAGGCCTAGAAACGTTGCGAGGTCACAGGCCCGAAACCGAGATTGGGGTGCCACCAAGAAACAAGCCCCAAGGTCGCTGCCGTCATTGTACATCCAGACCCCCATCCCCCAAACGTCTCGCGCACATAGATTGACACCACCAGGCAGGAGGCTTCAGTCTGGTGGTTGGTGTCATTAACTTCACCTCGAGTGTTTTAGTCTGGATTAATCCCTTGCACGGCACGGACGGGGACACCAGCTCAGCCATCACGCTCCAACATTGCTCGCCTCAAGTGCCGGCACACACACACACACACACCCACTCGCACTCAAGCATCCATCGTCTTACCGGCAGGGGTGCATCATCTACCTCCCATTCCTCCCCCCTACCCTACGCCTTCCTATGCCAGTCGACTCGCCAGACGCGATACCAGAGCCTGCCTCCGCTCAATCCGTCGCCTCGCCTCCATCAACCGCTCCAGATCCCGCCGACTGCAAAGACCGTGGCGCCGGGCATGGTGGTGACGTCAGAAAGTCCCGTATAGCTTCGTCCTCCCTCTCCTTCTCCCTCTCGCACTCGCCCTCGCGATCCTCTGCCACTTCTCCCTCGTCCATCGCCGGCGCTCCCATCCCCGTATCTGTCTCGGCGCCCACGACGACCGCCTCGTTCGCCTCGAACCCGACGTCGCCCGAACCCGTCGAGAGCACCCTCGCCACCACGCTCCGCCGCGCCGACGCCAACATGCTGCTCCTGCACCAGGTCGGCAGCGTCAAGACGGGCGAGGTCGTCCGCTACACCGTCACATACACGCCCTCGCAGGATCGCATCCTGCCCTCGCCCGAGAAACTCTACCTCCGCGTACGCAACACGTGCGCCATTGCCCTCCGGGCCGCCTTCGTCCACGGTCCCTACACACTCTCCGTCGCCGCGTACCCCGCCCACTTCAACCCAAACGAAAAATTCGAGAACCCCCAGCGCTATGGCGTGCCCGAGTTTGAGCCCATGGTCAAGGCCGGCGGTACCTGGGAGTGCGAGCTCATGGTCCCGGACGATATCCGCCAGAGTGCTGGCATGGGCTCCCACGGAGGCTTCGGCAAGAGCCCAGATCATGACGAAGAATGCGCGAGCTGGGTAATTGAGGTGGCATCGCAGGTCCTTTTCACGACGTCGGCCGCCGTGGGGTACGAGGTGGTGCTGGCACGCGACAAGAAATCGCTAAACCTAAGCAACGTGAGCCCCGTTATTGCCGGCCAGGCCCAGGTTCCGCAACCGGGCAAGGTGAGCGACTACCAGCAGAGCATAGGGGCCAAGGACGGCCATCACCCGGCGCAGCCGCGGGGCATCTTTTCGAGGGCGGTGCGACTCAAGGTCGAAGATACGGCGACGCTGTGGAACACTCCGAGACTCCCAGGCTGGGATGATCTCGGTGAGAACCGAGCCCTCAGGCACCAGGGCGCAGACCAGCCGGTCGAGAGCGTGGTCAAGACTGGAGATCCCGAGACGAAACAAGAACCGTTGCCCCGCAAACAAAAGAAGATTCACATGGTGGTATTGACACACGGCCTGCATAGCAACCTGGGTGCGGACATGCTCTTTATGAAGGAGAGCATCGACGCAGCTGTAAGACAAGCCAAGAAAGATGCCAAGGCGCGCCGTGCCAAGGAGCGGGCTGCAAGGAAGACGCAGCAAGAGACAAGCACTGACCAATCCACCGATGCGAAGGCCGAGGCCAAGCCATACCAAGAGGAAGAGGAAGATGATGATAGCGATGACGAAGAGGTCATTGTCCGAGGCTACTCGGGAAACGCTACCAAGACGGAAAGGGGAATCAAATATCTAGGCAAACGACTCGCCAGATACGTGCTTTCCACCACATACCCAGACCAACCATATCTCCCTACAGGCAAGGGGACCACCGAGTCCATGCTTGACTCCATCAGAGGAGACAAACACAACCCAGATCAAAAACCAGTACACAAACGCAGCAGCATACACTCAAACAGCAAGGAGCACCTAGAGAGGGATCAACGACCCTACAGAATCACGAGCATCAGTTTTGTCGCACACTCATTGGGCGGTCTTGTGCAGACTTATGCCATTGCTTATATCCAGAAGCATTCACCCGAATTCTTCGACCTCATCAAACCCATCAATTTCATTGCGCTGGCCTCGCCGTTCCTGGGACTGAGCAACGAAAACCCACTCTACGTCAAGTTTGCCCTGGACTTTGGCCTGGTGGGCAGGACGGGGCAAGACCTGGGGTTGACATGGAGGGCGCCAACCATTGCGCGCAGTGGATGGGGTGCCATTGTCGGCAATCTCGGCGAGACTGCACATAAGAAAGTATATGGAGATTCACAGCCAGAGTCGAAGCCTCTGCTGAGGATCCTGCCTACCGGACCGGCACATACGGCGCTCAAGAAGTTCCGCAACCGTACCGTCTACTCCAATGTGGTAAACGACGGCATCGTGCCACTTCGCACGAGTTGCCTGTTGTTCCTAGACTGGCAAGGCCTCGGCCGTGTAGAGAAGGCAAGGCGAGACGCAGGCCTGGTTGAAACAGTGGTGGGCTTTGGATGGGCAGAGTTGACGGGTGCCAACATGACAGCACCTCGGCAGAAGCAACTGACAGCGGGCGATCGGCAGGGCCAGAATGCATCCGGCCCATCAACGCCCAAGGATCATCGGGGAGACATGCATGAAGTCCCCCAGCCAACTGACAATGCCACCGTCGACGACGACAGAGTCAGCCTGAGATCCGTACCCACTCCCTTTCCGGAAGACGCACCATCGGATTCGAATGATTCCAACAACAGCGGGCCATTGGCGGGTTTCTTCAACTTTTTCAAGAGCGGAGAGTCGCAAAAGACCGGTGCCGTCTCGCAGAAGCAAAAGATGATTTTCCGGAGGAGCCAGACGATCAACTTTGGTGAACCTTCAAGCGGAGACGCCAGCCCTTCGTCGACCTCTCCCAAGCCGTCACCCAAACCGTCCAAGGTGACATCTGGACACGAAGAGGATGAGGACGGCTTGACTGCCCCTCCAAAGACTACGTTTTTCGAGTCTGCCGGTGATCTACTAAATCCCAAGATGCCCGATGTTGACTATCTCCTTGATCCCGCCCAGCGACCGCGGACAATCTTTCACGACAGAGTCTATCACCCTTCCGATATCCCGGGTCCTCCCATGAAAAAGCGACCAACTACCCTAGTTCGAAGAAAAACATCATCCCGCCAGGTTTCTCTGTCGGCAGCCTCTACGGGGAGCACCAGCTCATCGCCTTACCCCAGTATCCACCATGAAGACACAATGCAATCAATCAAAGACTACGATGACACGGTGCATACCAACCCTAACAAGGATCCCCAAGAGGTCGTCGACAGCTCCAGCATGCGAGTTGAGGAAAAGATATCGAGGGCTTACCATCGGGATCTCTCTTGGAGAAAAGTGTTAGTCAAACTGGAACCTGACGCACATAACAACATCTTTGTCCGTCGAATGTTTGCAAATGCCTACGGCTGGCCAGTTGTCAAGCACTTGGTGGACACGCACTTTAGTGACTCGGCAACGGCCCATCTACGAACTGATGAGGCTAGTAGTCGCGAGCGAGCAAGGGAGATTAACCAACCTCCCGACGAGCACGGTGGCGAAACCAAGGCTAGTAGCCGGGATAACTTGGAGGATGACGGAGCGCTGGCAACGCGTACGGACAGCGAAGCCCGTGAGGCCCTAGACGAGGTCCCGGATCTTCCATTGCCACCGCACTCGCCAGAGAGCGTCGGCTCGGGATACAGGTCCCGCACCGAACGGGATGATTCAGTCACATGGAGCGAGCGTGACTGGATCGACAGCGAGTGCGAGAGCGATCTAGACTTTGGCGACATGCACCACCACGAGAGGCCGCCAGCCGGGGGCGCGTCACCCTCGCTTTCGGCTCAGGAGAAGGGCAAGGAGGCGCAGCGGAGCACTAGCCCGCTGACGGCGGGATGGAACTGGGCTGAGAAGATTGTGGGTAAAGGGCGGTCCAAGAGCCCTCCCATTGAAGAGACGTCGCCGAAAAACTGAGAAGTGTTTGGATATAGCAAAACCCCCCTTTATTAATTGTGCATACTATATAGTGCCGTGACGAGCAAGGCCGTGATGAAAGAAATAAATACATATGACAGTATAGATGTTTAATAGAGACTCGGTGGCAGAAGAATACGAATTTGATCTCTAGTGTCTAGGTGATAAAGTGATGGTTTTCGAATGGGAGGCCGCCTTGTATTTTATCCACTTGGTTGATATCACTACCCTATATCATCTTGTCTTTTTTGGGGAGGGGACCTTAACCCGAAAAACGACCACATCTCATGACATAATCCCCTTTTTTTATAATTTTAATGTTCGTTTCTATCTATTTTTTATGTTGTTTGGGCTTTGGCGTGCGTTGGTGTGAAATACTGTGTTTTTACCACATCAAGGACCCTTTGCGATGGCGGGGGTTCAATCCAGATGAGAACCCACCAAGACATTGCCTCAAACAACGAATCCACCTGGGGGTTATCATGGAAGCTGAAAAAAGAGACATCACACAATAACAATAGATAGGGGACATAGCTTACCCAACCCACTTTGCCACAACGAGTCGGTTGGAATGAAGAGTTGGCATTGTCTCATAAATTGCCACTTTTGGCAGAGTGTGGTAAAATGAGGTGCCAGCATCGGTTACATCTCTCAATTGCGACCGACCACCTCTCTAGTTTTCTAATGTAGGGCCTAAAAAAAGGATATATCTCCAGGATGATAAGTAAACTTGATTTTATCATTTGTTAGGCTATTTGTGGCAAGTTATTTTATTTATTTTGTTGAGTTGGGGGGTGACTCGCCTCCAGGCGTTGTCAAAGTTTTGGCTCATCATTTTAAAAATATCGTAGACATGTACCCGACGTAAATAATGTGGCACCTCAAGGACAACCAATCATAGATAGAGAGGATGAAATGTCCAAGATTCCAATGTATCGGAAAGATTGAGACCGGTTCACATGCCTGTAAAACAAAAAAGTATCAAAATCTACAAAAAGCAAGGATACTTGATGGATTCTAACCACCGCAGATGGACGAACAGGGAATCGAACCCTGGACCACTCCCAGATGATTCGGTCGAATTATGCTAAGGGAGTATTATACCACTAAACCATTCGCCCGAGGGGTTGTTGGGATAGTGTCAAGGAATTTGCATCTAAGTTGGGAGAGTTTCGGAATATTGTGTGCGCCTGGGGGTACATGCGGGGGGGCTTTGGTGGGGGTACTAATGTATGGGTGAGCCCTGAAGTAGAGGGGCAATTTTTTTTTCTCTTTCTTTTTTTGGGCCGGCGATTGATCTTGGTGGGTGGCAAGCATGACATGGGTACAGGCGCATTGAAATGTCTTGGCCGCCAAAGCAGGCAACAGACGGAATCGGCATCGGAGACATGGCACGGGCCATTGTGCATCAACTCTGGGCGACGCTTGGGGAAATTGGCCTATGGAATGCTTGATAATGTCATCGGAATAGGAAGAAAGCGGCCATGCTTTTTTTGCGCGGTTATGTCTCATGCCCCCCCTCCAAAGCGCTGATAGTCCAATTGATGCACCCTCGTGGTTGCGCGGCGCGCGGCGAAAGGGCATCTACGCTTCACAGTGGGCACAAGGGGTCGTGCGTCTGGTGGGCTGCACGTGCTTGGGTTGTTTCCCAACCATGACGACCATGTGCGTCACTTGGGGCCCTCCAGCGCTGCTGCCGGCGAGAAGGCGGGATGTCTCTTTTGGGGAGGCTAGGGGCGAAAAAAAAAAGAGAGCCTGAGTAACGAGGGCTGAACGAGATAGGACTAGGAAAAAAAGAGAACCCATCGTCGTCAGCTTCGCCCAACAGTGCTTACAAGTTCAGCCCTAGTTGCTGTCCCCTGGGTTAAGGCTGCTGCGCCTCATCGTTTGTCTCTTTCATCGTGCTTAAAGGGCCTTGCTACGGCTTAACTGTTGGTGCTGGGTGGTACCTTGCTGCGTGCTGGTGGATCTGATCTAACCTCGCGATGCTGTCATAGCTGCGTCCCCACGGTTGAAGCTCGTCCATACACTCACTCTCAACTTTTTTTTTCTTTGACCGCCTATTATCTCACCTCTGTCATTCCTTAATCGCCACGAGCTTTCGATTGAAAACAAGCCCCCATCCCGACTAAGCCGCACCTGTTCACGGCACGCAAACCGCCCGTCATGCGGCTGTTCCTCCTCCCGCTCTCGACGCGGCGGACCCTGCTGTACGCGCAGCGCCTCGACGCCGTCACCGCCCCCAAGGACCTCAGCTACCTCGACCGCGGCACCAACTGGGCGGCGAAGACGTGGGCGACGTGGGAGAAGCAGGAGTCGGGCTGGAAGCGCAAGGTCGTCGACTACGGAAACTACGCCTTCCGGCGCATCCCTTACGAGGAATGGGGGCTCAAGTCGGTGCCTCCGCTTTCGAATCGCCGCCGTGCCGAGGAGCTCGAGGGCAAGGAAAAAGTCGAGCTGCTCTTCCCCAGCACTGTAATTCCTCCCGCGAGGGCCGAAGGCATCCTTCGCACGCTGGCCACAGAGAGGGAGTCGCTGCACCGCAAAAAACTGATGTGGTGTTGTGTTGGCATGCCTATAACACTGCCCTTTGCCCTTGTCCCCTTGTATGATCCCCAAACTTGCTTTGATTGAACTGGAAAAAAAAAATCGTATATTGACAATTTTGTTTCCTTTTCTACTCTAGAGTTCCTAACCTCCCCTTCTTCTATCTCCTCTACCGTGCGTGGTCGCATTGGCGAGCCATTGCTGGCGGCAAGCACATCCAATGGATCCTTGAAAAGAAGCTTCTCCAGCCAGCCCCGTCCAAGATCCTCGATCAGCTATACGCCACCCACGCCGCGCCCCCGGAGGAGCCCCACGACAAGGAGCGCACGCTACTAACACAAAAAGAGGTCCAGACCTTTTCCAGCACCCTCGACATCCCTGCCTTGGAGATTGAGCTGGAGAGGGCCATATGGCAGGTTGAGGAGTCGCTTAAGGACCCCAAGCAGGAGACGCCCGCAAACGTAACGGCTGGAACGGGTAGTGAAAAGGCGGGAAATGCCACCCCCACGGAAAGCAAAACAGAAAACAAAAAAGACCAATGAGTTAAGGAGACATGCCTCGGACGATGTATGATTTAGGGTAATTTAAAGAGTCACGTATATCAGGTAGGACGAGTATATAGACGAACGTGTATGCGGGTATATTTATAGACACTACTCACCACCAGGTCAAGGCGGCGCAGAGCAAAATCACAATTCTTTTTCATGCACTCATCATTCCCCCGAACCCCCCGTGCCGACACCTGTCATAACTGCTTCGCCGGTTGCAAAAAGTTCTTGACACCGAGCGCCGGAATCACGCCCACGAGGCCCATGGCCAGTAGAACCCGCCGCGTCGTCAAGCTCGACAGATCCGGAAGCCGGAATGATACTGCGCACTGTCGGCCATCAGAATAGCCAACCAGGGAAAAGCTGAGCCCGAGACTTCGCAGGCCGGGCAGCGGCGTACACGAAACCTGTATTTGAGAGCGTATCAACAATACTGCCCTTTCTTCCGAGGTATGACGAACTGCACCAGAGGGAAGAAAAAAGGCACTTACCCGGCTCTTGACCAATTTTCGAGGAACGACAACTCCGGAACCCTCCAGCTGTGAACTGATGACATGTCCCCGCCACGCCTCGGCTGCCTTGCTCCGGAGCAGCCGCTGCGCAAGGGTATGCGACCCGGAGCCCCGTTTGGCTGAACGGCTCCGCCTCTTCCGTGCGATGCGCGCGGCGCTCCCGTCGTCCCTGCGGTTCGAGGGGTTGAGAGGCGAGGATACGAGGGGAGCGTAGGAGGAACCGAAGGAGGCCATTATGTATTATGTATTATTGTTATTATTCTTGGTATTTGGTTTGTTCCGATTGTTGAATTTCCGTCGAGGAGAGAATGTGGCGAGCTGACGAATTTCCCCCTTCCTAAAAATGAGCGTTGGTATAATGTGTCAAGGGAACGTCGAGGAAGAGAAGGAATAGGGAGAGGAGGTTTGAATGAAGGAGAGGATATTGATATCGTTTTTTCGAGAGAAGAGAAAAGGAACTGGATTCCTAACCCTCGATGCCTTTTATAAAAACAAGGGACATACAACCCGGGAGAGAGCGAAAAGGGAAAAACACACCAAGGGCTACGATATTGCGGGTAAAACATTGCTGCCTCCTGGAATGCTGAGCACATAGTCGTCTATTGCAGACTGCCATGTGGAGCTGGTAGCTAATTTTGTTTTCGAGGGGCATTTTTATCCCACTGGCAAAGTCATCAAAGACAATCGGAAAGAGAAATATGGGCCCCCTTCACGTGAGACATTTGCGTGGAAGCGGTGCCAAGGTGCGCGGGATGTCGTCTCCCTTGTCATGAGGGGGGAACCCCGTGGTGAGATTTTCACACAAGACTATTCTTCCTACACAGCCCTTTGAACAAGGGAGTCGGACCAGGGCACACCAAGGAACATGATTTCGAGATGAAAATGTGCCTCGTTTGACTTCAGAGGGAGAGAAATAACATTATACTCGCGGATTGCTGTGCCCCGAAACTAGGGAACAGCCAAGTTATTAATGTAACAAGGGCACGAATGTTGTATCTAAGCGAGCGACCACACCCTCTTCAACGCCGGCCCTGATTATGTGAATTTACCCAATATAAATGCAGTTGTAATCTTCAGAAACGGTTCTTAGGATGACTCAGGCGCAGAGATGTCCGAGATAAAGGTGGCCTCGGTGAACATGGAGCCCTCCTCGGAAACATCCTCGTCGCCAATTTTGAGCTTGAGGTTAAGCTTGGGGCAATACTAGAAGCACACAAGTTAGCGGTACAAATTCTACAGTGCCCGTAGGCGCGCGGTGTGAACGAACCTGGTAGATGTATGGCTTAGTGCCTGCAGCACCAGCCACGATCTTCTTGACAAAGCCGGGCACCTCAGCCATGACGTCGACACGGTCGACACGGGAACCAAGGGAGCCTTCAATCACGGCATCGACCGCCTTTCCATCCTTGGTCTTGTTGGACCAGGTGTACTTGATGTCGGTGGGCTCGGGCCAGTCGTTCTCAGCGTCGCCCTTGACGGCAGTGTGAGTGGCCGAATTGGAGCACCCAGCGCTGACAATCTCGCCATTCTTGACGATGCCGCCGACAGACACGAGAGTCTTGCCATAAGAGGCCGGGGTGGTAAACTCCATCAGCACAGCCGAGTAGTTGGGACCCTGGAAGTCGACAAAGTTCCAGGTTGCGGCGGCATGGTGGGGCTTCATGCCCTGCAGGGCGTGGATGAAGAGAGCGCGACCCTTAAAGTCAACGGGACCGTCCGTAGTAGTGATAGTGCCTTCGGCCTCGCAGCGGGCCCAGAAAGCGTGTCGCATGGAACCCCAAGGGTTTGCGAGATCGGTGCCGAAAAGGGTCTTGCCAGTGGTGCCGACTTGGAAGCCAGGGGCGGTACGGGTAATCTTGACGTTGACAATGGCATCCTTGTCAGTCATGCTCTTGACAGTATAGTAGGTGCCATCCTCGGACAGCTCCACAGCGCAGTCGGTGGCGTAGAAGCAGGCCTTGTCTTCGCTGAGCTCGACGTTGCTGAGGGGAGTTGAGCTCCAGAGGTGGGGCTTGGCCGGGTCGGTGCTGAAGATCTTGCAGTTGAACTGACAGGTCGTTCGGATACCACTTTGTGAGACAGTTAGCTTGCGCTTCATCTTCTCGAGCGACTGAAGCGGGGAGGGGGGTCGTACGCGACATTGCTGTAAATGACCTGGACGATGGCAGTGCGGCCTGTTTCGCTGAACAAGTAGAAGGTCTGGGTCTCAACGCATGTCGAATCCATGGCTGCCCAGAGCAGATCCTCGCGCTTCAGCTCCGTGAAGGGGGTCTGTTCGGCCTCTTTGGCGACCGACTTGATGGCCGAGGGGCCATAGATGGGCTCCTGAGTGCCTGCGACGTTCGCCAGTCTGTACAGATGAAACAATCGTTAGTTGTGAGTCCTCTCTGCGGGGGGGCGCCGTTGCCGTCGAGGGGAGCCCAAGCACCGCAATGTGGGGGAAGGGAGAGACTGTTTCTTACTGCTGCTTCGCCCAGTTGAACATGATGAAGGGTGGGTTGATCTAGATACGAAGACGAGAAAAAGGGGACGCGTTGAGAAGGAAAAGATTGAAGAAAAAAATTGAGATGGAAATGGGTCAGAGGAGATCGCCTACCCAAAGAGAGTCGAGGTTCAGATTGTCTGCGGCGGCATGTCACTCACACCGCCGACGAATAGCCAGTGGCGGCGGGAGCGGCAGGAGGAGGGGCAGGCAGGGTCGCCAACCCATGACGCCGATTGCGTGGCTGGTGTGTGGGTCTTGGGCTAAAGAGTGTGGCTCACCATTCATGGCACGGGGTTAGCTGCTGTCGTTTGCCTGCACTGCCGCTTACTGTTGACGGACTCTCGAGGATGCGTTTCCCCGGCTTGGCCTACTTTACTACGACGTAACACGGGTGATCTGGTCCCGAATATGGGCCGTCTGTCCTGCATGCGCCTCGCCTTGCTGCGCTCGACGTGGACGCGCCACGCCGAGGATACCTTTTCCGTGCCGCTCGGAAGCTGCGGGAGTCCGAACTGTTGTGTTAGCAGGCACGCCAACAAGCACCAGCCTGGCAATCTCAGCACCAGCGAATCTTGTCTAGCGGCTTTCAGCCTTCCGGATTCTTGGACGGATTAGGAGCAATAGGCCGGCACGTAAAGAAGGGGTCCTAATTTAAGCTGTTACGTTTTTCTTTCCACCCCCCTTGTCGTCTTGGTTTCTAGAGTGCAAATGGATATTAGGATGGTTGTTGTTTAACCTGTAGAGAAAATTGCGTAAACGGAAGCTGAGGAATCCCCTGGGACAGTATAAATTGAACCAAATGCTGTGTTTTCTATGATTTTTGTTTGTTTTTGGTGCATTCTCGACGATATGGTATTTTTTTCTCGTCTCAGCTTGAATTGAATCTATACGCGTGACAAAGATGCCGGTTATGCCTGATGAACTGGAGACTATATGACCTTTCTGAGTGGAAGTATGCCATGAAGATTTATTCCCCTTCCTTTTCTCCAATATGCCTTCATCTAGGTTGGGTTGATAATAGGTGTTTACCTATTCATCCGGCACATCACTTGATCAACTGAGATTTGTAGTTTTCTCATCTAGTAAAAGAGGTGAGTCAACATCCTCGCTGGGGGGTGTTATTGAGCTGGTCACCATTTTCACCCCATCGTTCGCTTTTAGTCCCCATAGCACCCGTCAATATGCAGTCTCGATAAGCCAGTGTTATGATTTGTGGGTATTGCTGCCAACTTCTCCAGTTGGCCCCAATTGTACGTGGTGCAGACTGCAATACGCGGGATAAATACGCCCACTCTGAACAAACCAACTTAACCTCTTATCCGATATACTCGTATAAATTTGCTCCATTTAAGTGTTTGCTCACAAAAACATGCCCTCTCAACAGATGTATTGGAAGACACGTGCGTTGAATTCAAGACTGAATGGACGCTCATAAAGGAAGGAACGATAGCTGTTAATTATTGCTTTTCATTCTTAGTCGTGGAATCTTATACATGATCTTGCACATTGAGGTGTACCCATGATTTCATTCAAGGCCATAAGAATGCTGCAAACTTGATGTACAAATGCAGACAGCTCCACAGCTGAATGTACGGTGCTTCCAAAACTAATGACTATCTAATTATGGGCTTGTCCGAATATCGTTCACGTGCAACGCGTACTACCGTACACAAAATGGTTATGACAGTAGCTTGACTGAAATAATAATATATATAATTTTTTATATAGATAAGGGCTTAGTGTATAAACCAACGACCACATCATGGCATTTTTTCGAAATTTCATACGGAAGAGCTCATGGGAGTGAGAGCAGCGTGGCTGTCTTTGTCGACAGGGTGGAAGAACTATCCGTGACCCCCATTTCCAGCACCCTCGTGACTGAGTGATTTACTAAAAAAGAATAATAATGGCAATAACCAAACGGGCGACCAATAGGAATGATGATTGCACATTAGTCATAAACAGCAAGTTCAAATAAACGGCATCAGTTCATTATTTGGAAAAAGGGGTCACCAAGAAGAGCCATGCCCTTGTGCTCAATGCGGATCCCCATTACAACAATCACGGGACCACAGGGGATCAGGAGCGGGCCCGAGTAATCTGATGGTTATTGAGGACCTTGTGTGTGAATGCTACCTTAACTAGGCTTGATCAGTGGATCTCCACTAGACGGGAAATTCGGAGGATGAAGGCGATCAAATCGGTGGTGATCCATTCAGTTGGTCACGTTCCTAAACCGTCGATGAGATCTTGTTCTATTCGGTCTGCTGTCCGTGATGACTGAGATAAGACCCACGTCCGAAATTATCCAAGCACCCAGCGCTTGGATTCGCGCACAGCGGCCCAATGAGGGCGCCTGCATAGTGGTGCTGCCCTTTCCATTACATACGTGCAGTCTAAAACCCAAACTCCATGCCCGCGCCAACCGGTCACATTCACGAACGCGCGCGCCTTGGTTTGGAGGCGTTTTGACCTTTGAAAATATTTTACCTTGTAGAAATCACCGGCACATCTCCTCATACAGTATTCTGCCAGCACATTATCGATGATCGCCTATTGCTTTCAGCCTTCCTTTTGAGGTTATCTGTCTGGGACCTTTTTTTTTTCCGGAGTTTTTTTAGCCGATTCTTATTCGCCCACCTTGCTGGACCCGTGCATCGAGTCGTCGAAACTTTCCACGCCCATACGATTTTCATTTTCTCTCAGACAACCGACGTTCAGAGCAAGCGCGCCGCGCCAAATCGCGAGAGGCAACGAAATACCAATCTGCATTCCGAAATCTCGAGCCCGCGACAAGTTTGCAGACCTCGGCACCGAAGCTCCTCTTCTATCAACACCCCGGCCTTGCGCGCACATTCCCGATCGAGACCTGTTCGTTCATTGACTGGTCATGGAGGACGGGCCCCAGATTCTCCCTCCGCCATCCCATGAGCCAATCCCTCGAACGGAGTCTGCTTCACCAACCACGGCTCATTCGATAACCCAGCTTCCTGGCATATCGACCCTTGCGGTAGCGAACGCGGCGACTGCGACGCTTGCGACAACAGCGCCAACTCCTCCACCGCAGCCCAGGTAAGCGCTGCGCGAACCCACATGTGTGCCACGAGCGTCCGGGAGCCGCGCGCGATACGTTATCTGTCCGATATCGATCTTCCCCAGCCCCGAGACAAGGCTTCTTGAAGGACCCCCAATTCCGACTTTCCATGCATAATACGCTGACTAACGTTTCTGGCTGTAGACCACCGACGATGTACGCCGGTGCGTCGCCCGCCGCCACGAGTGGGGGTTCCGGAGGAAACTTGGTGAGTCGCCATCATAGCTCTGCACATCCTTCACACTTCCAAATCTCCCGCGATCCAAATCACGTCTCAATTGGGGCAAGCTACAACAATGCTCCTCATGGAGGGGATAAGGCGAATGACCGAGGTGGTTATCGGCATCTGCCACGTCCATTGCCTTATCACCCATCACCCATGATTGAACACAATCACGTGGCTTATCATAATCCCGGTTCCGCTAACCCGGATTGGGAAGCCATGTGGACACTGGAAGCAGGTTTATCTGGCTTATCAGACCAGTAATGTTGGGGCCAAAGATTTTTACTCCATCTCCTTATCGTGATTTGAGATACTAATCATCGCCTTCCCTCCCACCTTGCCCTCCTCTCATCACAACCAGCCGGCATCATGATGGCCACTAACGGATCTACGCAGCCTACCTGCCAGAACTGCAGTACTTCGACGACTCCATTATGGCGCCGCGACGAATTCGGCTCCGTCCTGTGCAATGCATGCGGCCTGTTCCTCAAGTTGCACGGTCGCCCGCGCCCCATCTCTTTGAAGACTGACGTTATCAAGAGTCGTAATCGTGTCAAGACGATGCGACCGGATCTTGCGCCCAAGAAAAAGGTATGCGACGCCAGTTTCATTTAACGGGAACAATTTTAACAACTCTTAGCAACAGCAGCAACAAGCTCAGAACTTCCCGCTCGGAACCGATCCCAACGGCCTCGATATCTCTAACCATGCCACAGCGGCGCACGCCGCCCAGGCAGCGCGACGCACCTCCCAAAAATCCGCAAATGGAAACGAAGGTTCCGACTCACCAATCTCGCGAACTGGCACACCATCAATGTACAACCATGGCCTTCCGTCTTTTATGGTCGATGACCCTTATCAGTCCGGCGTGGCTGGATTCGCCAATCCCGAGGGTCGCGCAGGATCCCCGCTAAATGGAGACCGCAGTATGGATGCACCCCAGACACACGAACAGCTTATTGCGCACAACTCAAGCCTCAAGACTCGCGTCAGCGAGCTCGAAGTTATCAATGAACTGTTCCGTGGACGTCTGAGCCAGCTTGAGCAACAAGAAGCTGCGGCGCGGAGAGGCCAGGAGGTTGCAGGTGTTGAGCAAACGCAACTTCGCACGCAACTTGAGGTGGCCCAAGAGAGCGAAGCCCAGCTTCGTGCTCAGCTCGACGATAGCCACCGTAGGGAAAATAGTCTGAAGCGACGCCTTGATGAGCTGGAGCTAGAATTGAAGGAAGCCAAGGAAGCTGCCGAGGCCGCCATGGATCGACCAGCCAAGAAGCCCCGTATCGCTGAACCATTGGCCAAGGTGCAGGACATCCCCGAGGCCATGCCAACTCTGGCGGTCGTTGAACCGTCACCTGCCGCCGCCGAGCCATCTGTGACCCCGGACGGTGATGCGCCCAAGGTTGATACTCCCTCTGTATCTGAAGCCACTGATGTCCAAATGGACACGGACGTCCTCGAACCCACTGACGCGATCGAGACAACTGAAGTCGTCAAGACCCCGGAACCTGTGGAAGCTCCTGAAGCGGTCGAGGCCCCTATAGAGGCTGAGGCTACTGTGGACGATGCCGCAGCATAGGTAACATTCGCTGCAGGCCATTCTCCAAACAAACCCGTGATCGAAGCTTGTATCCCATTCCAAGCACCGAGACTTGGTTTCTACCTCGTATCTAGAGGTCCTTTATCCCTGTTCCCGAAGTGATGTTTTCGCATGGATAGCCATGACCTGACATCATCTTACGACTCCTATCCTTTTAATACCCTTGTATGAAGGCGTCGGTGTGCTCGCGTTGATTTCTAATTCATCAGCCACAAGTCCAGGCGGCAGTGCCAGCGAGGGTCCTGGCGTTGACGGCCATTTGGTTTCTTCTTCTTCTTCTTTTTTTTTGCTTTTTTTTGTTATTGAGCTGGTACTTTGTGGAACGATACCGGGATGTGAAGCGGGAATGGGACGGAGCTGGGGCGGACTGTTATGAAGCGATTGATACCAACTTTCACGAGGTTTCTCGGCCCTTGCAATCTACTCTAGCAGCAAATTCTTTTCAATGTGTTTGCTTAGAGTGGTAGATGTGAGTCATGCCGCGATGAGACGTGAACGATGAAAAGTTTAACTAGCTGCTTTTGGCAATGAGAAAAATAGACAACCAACCTATTCTGACGTCGATTTATGTGAAGTCGTGACATGCATATGAACGAACGGCCATTTTTATTGACTTTTGTTTTACATTTTCTTTCGCACAGATGAGTTTCTCTCTCCCGAAAGGGACAACGGTGTGACTCGCGTTTGACGTGTCTTATGAGCAATGGTGTAGTGAAGCCACCCCCAGACTTTCCCAGGATAAGCCACGTTCATACGTGTGTAGATGCTTTGAGGTCTGCAATAGGCCAGCATTATGCTCTTTTTAACACGACCACTCGGCTATACCACACTTGCCCCATGTATACAAGCACGCCAGGACGTTAGCACACTGTACTGGTACATTTGAGCTACTAAATTGTTTGTTTTGCCGGCTGGCGTCAGTTACAGTGCTGTTTGTTGTTGGTCACGTGTTGGAACAAGGTTGCACGCAAATATTGCGAGTGCATCACGACCAAGGCTAACAATTATATTTTGTTTACTCGCCCCTTCTTCTTCCCTCCTGGGCTGGGAACTCACACACCTCTACTCTTTCTGTTGTCGTCCTGTGATTATTGTCTCACAGGCCATTCCTACGAGCTGCATCTGACCGCTTTTAACCTTCACTATCTGGCTTCAGCCCCGCGCTCGTGCGATAAGCACCCGCCCGCACGGCTCTGGACCTATACCTTGCGAAGTAACCTAACAGCGGGCGTTCAAAATCCTCGATAAAGAGATATGCCCCCAACACTGTCGCAGCGGGGTGGACCTGCCGGGGCCAAGAAGGGCACGGCGAAGCTTGCGGGGAAGACAGTGCTCGGAAAGCGTAGACACAGGTGAGTCGGTGGCGTACGGGTGGCGGCATACAACGACTTGTGGATTGTTGCTAACGATGTTTCTATAGAAAAATTGGCCGTGACACAATTCTCGGGATTAGTACGGTCCTTTCTATCGATAGAGTTTGGTGTATTTGCTAACCCGACGATAGCTAAGCCAGCTATCCGGTGAGTAACAGACTGTCACATCTACTCTATTCCACCTGCCCGAATTGCCGAGAAAAACGCACCAATTAGGCACGTTCTGCAGTGGCTCTAATCCTTATCGCATCCATGCCGATCTTGTGACATATGTATCGTGCAATATGCTCACAACCATGCAGACGCCTGGCTCGCCGAGGCGGCGTTAAACGAATCTCCGCTGCGATCTACGATGGCATCAGGGCCGCTCTCAAAGATCGGCTGGAGATGGTATGTCGTTGTGATGATCTTTCTGTCGAAGTTTGACTGATAAAGTTGCAGATATTGAGAGATTGCATTACATATGTCGAATATCGTAATGCGAAAACTGTCACTATCACCGATGTAGGCTGCGTCGATATCCTGCTTCGCACCCGAAAACAACTGACGCATGAACTCGTCTAGGTACTGCATGCCCTACGACGGATTGGCCGTCCAATTTATGGATTTGACCCGGACACTTATGATGGCGGCAAAAAGTCCAAGAATGAGCTCTTGCCCGCGCCCTCAGGTGGATATTCCTGAAGCAAACTAATGATTCCGGTCCTGGTAATGATGCCTGCACTGAGTGGGCGGCGCTCATCTGCTTTTCGAGATGGAGTTTGGCGGATTTGATCACGGTGTATCTGGTTCGAAGAAGGATACAAGGTTAAATTGTCAGCATGCATGTATGGATTGATGCAACCACACTGAAGGGAGGAGTTTGAGCAACTGTTTGAGCAGAGGTTTCCAAAACTTTATGAATTACGATCTTTTAACGAAAGGTATCTAGTATCTGGGTATCTCAAGTGAAAGTATAATGTTAAATGCGCCAGCTCCAGCCATTACATGCCCGTTTTGGCAATCCTTCCTTTCACGCCTGGTTTCTTGTAGGTTTATTTATATCTTCTGTTTTTGAGTTTCTTCCTTCCTTTCTTTTCAGCATGGTATGCCATTCATTCCTTTACCTTCTCTTCTTGAGAATCTCATAGTCGCCGATAACCTCATCGAGGGCCTTGGTGGCACGGATCTCGTTCTTGCGGAACGTACCGTTGAAGATCTCCGGGAGCAACATGGCGCTGTTAGCGTGCTCCTGGGCGAAACCAACCTCGGCGTCACGCCCGCAGCGTTCCTTGGTCAAACGAACAGCCTCGTAGAGGAGATCCTTGCCGACGCCCTTGTTTCGGTATCGTAGGCTGGTAGTCCATGCACGGATGATTCCCTTGCCGCCACGGAGGGAGTTGCTGCGGTGCTTGCGTCGTCCGCCGCTGGAACCTGTGTGAACCACTGGGCTGGGCTCCAGGCGCAAAACCAAGGACCCGATAATCTCGTCGTTGTACCGGGCGGCCAACAGAGTATCCTCCTCTCCAACTTCAGAGCGCAACCACGCCCAGCGCAGGCGCTCAGCGAGAGAGATGTAACCAGAAGACATATATCGGATGCCCATGAGGTAGCTCATGACAACGCCGCATGAGACGGTCATGGACAGGCCAGCATCGAGGCTGGAGATGAAACCAAATTGATAGATGGCGGCGAGAGCAGCAGACAGACCAGCGAGACAAATTGGGTGGAAGACGAGCGAGAGGGAAGCGCGCTGTCGCATCTGGGCGATCGAGTCGGCGACCAGGCGAAGACCCTCGACCTTGTCCCGGCGTGACTCCAGGACCTCAAATGTCAGCGGGGGGATTTCTTCGTCATCGAGGTCGAAGAGCATGGATGCAGCGTCGGAGGCGGAAGATGAGGCAAACGGCGAGGCCGAAGGCGCAACAATTGGGGCGAAGGGGTTAGAGGGGCCGAGTCGCGGGGTGTCGGTCGCAGAGGTCATGGCCGAGTGGAGCACGAGGTTCGCACGGAGGAAAGTGAAGAATGCTAGGGCAGGGCAACGTTAGCACATGAGAATGCATTGCGATGGTGATTTGCTGGTGTAGAAATTGGAGCGTCTGGAAGCTTGGACTGTTGGCGCAAAGACCAGAGGCTGTTCGCGCACGCCAATGCACCTCTGAAACGAGCCCAGCTGGCGACTGCGGCGTCGTCGCAGCAAGTCTGGACGCCAGAGCTCCAAAATGAGCTTCGTCCAAACCAACAAGAAAGAACAAGGCTCGCCTCAGAGGAGATCCAGGGTCTCGCGACATTGTGCCCACAGTAAGCAGGCCAAGCCAGCTGAGGGCCAGGGTTGGATATTTGTTCCGGTGGCCCAGGTAACAAAGGCAGGGTTAGGGGGGAAAAAATTTGGACAAGGTTTCCAGGGTGCCATTGCCCATGACGATGTGCGTACGTCGTCGTGTAAGGTGGAAAAGAAGGGCAGAAGCCGAGAGGGACACAGGATGAAAATTTTCAAAATTGAAAAATGAACAATGCGAGGGTAGAAGCAATGGGGAGTTGTGAGAAGGAGAACAAGTCTTACCTGCACTCGTCTTGAGTCCGGGAACGGCATTGACCTTGGTGACCAGAGGGTTGGGGTGCCAGGCGCTCAGGTCGAGCTCGCGGATAGCCATATGGGAGTTCTCCATTGTGGTGGAGGGGTATCAAACAGTAACGAAAGTAATTAATAGTTGACGGTGTAAAACGATTCAAATTCGAGTCGAGTCGATTAGAGAGCGAGGAAGTCCAGCCTCCAAGAGCCAGGCGTCGATGAGGGACGGCTGGTGTACGGGGTGGGTATCGAGAGTGTGTATAGAGGGCCGAGAGGCCTGGGTATCAAAGGACTGTAAAAGCAAAGAGTAAAGAAAAAAAAAATAAGATTATAGAACCAAGAGTGTATGGGGGGGAGTATCAGAGACGAGGAGAAGACAAGACAATAAAAAAAGATTCGGGAGAATGTGTGTCCTAGGGTTTGAGGAGGATGGAGAGAAGGAGGAGATAGATGGAGTTGGAGTTGGAGGAGAAGCGGACGTTGTCAGCATTATTCAAATGTCTGGGAGAGCCAGAGCCTTGACCTGCGACCCAGCATGTTTGGTGGTCGCAGCGTCTTTTTGATTGAGAAAATCCTTGCCCGTGCCAACTAGCGACAAGGCTCATCCCCCTCCCCCGTCCAACCCCTCCTTTGCGTTACGGGGCCCATTGCGCATCCCTGGGGGACAGGCCGTTCACACTAGCGATCCGTCGTTAGCGGGCTTTTCCTTATTGTTTAGTGCTAGGAGCTTGTCGAGGACCGGGGGTGGTTCGCTGTTTTAGTGAGTGGGTGGGCGGCGGCGTGCAGGAAACCAACGCCCACCACCACCACCACCCTTGGGCGCCCGCTATGCTCAACACAACAGTTTGCCTTTTGCGACCTTGAACACGCCATTCTGAGCCGGATCGCTCGTATGGGCTCCGCGACCTCGATTTATTGGCAAGACGGTGACCAGACTGTCGGATCCAGCTAGGGTAGGCGCACACCCACGTCTCTCGAACTGCGCTTGTTTCTGGCGTCTCCCCATTCACCGGCTGCGTGATTATCACCGATGACGAGCTTTTTTAATCCCCTCTGTGCGTTGGTTGCCTGGGAAGCACCAACTACTGGACGACAATCACCTCAACCCTCTTTTTTTTTTTTTTCCTTCGCCTCCCTCTGGAGAAATTACCCATCGAGGTCTTATCTCTAGTAGCGCACGTCAACCAACCAACCTGCCCCTCCAACCCACCATCTTTGTGCTCTGGCCTGCGGGATGGATGCATGCTGAAGGCGTGCGCGACGCCGAGCATCTGCCCGGATGCCAGCTTCTCTGCATAATCTCTTGCGCGTCCAGACAGCAAAAATCTTAGACACGCCACGCCACAGTGGGAATTAAACAATGGACTCACGGCTGCAGCAATCGTCAGCCCCGTTTAGCTTTCGTCTCCTCGTCGACGGCAGCTGCCAGCGGTTGGCCCAAGACCAGTGTAAGTCGGCAGACTATGGAGACGTATTAAACAGGGGTCCAGCAACTTTGAAAGAATTGGGAAGTGCCCTTGGCGGGGGACCCCCAGGCAACTAAGAGTCCAGAAGGCGTTAGTGCTCCGTTGGCTTTCCACATCAACCACTTTCAGCTTGTCGCGTTGCCCGCCGCGAAATGCGTTCCCACCTTGATTATACCCTTTTTAATTCGTGATTCCGGGCCAGGAGAGCAAAGGAAGGATGACCGAATAAAGAAGAAATGGGAATAAGAAGGCTCATCCATGACCGGGGAAACCAGCCCGGTACAAGCGAGTCTAATCAACTGCAGTGTGTGTGGGATCGCATCGTGTGATACGGCGCCATCAACCATTGGCATCCAATCGAAGTGTCGACGCCAGAAAACGACACCCGAGTCTCGAGTCATCCCCCAAACGCCACGATGTGTTCGCCGCAGTGCTAAAGACCGTGGGTGATGGGAGATGCCATGCCATGATGGCGGCGGCACAGCGTCAAGGGGGGGTGTCGGTCACCCACAGTCTGGGCTCGCGACAGCCAATGTCTCGTGCTCGCCCGATTAGGCCTGGGGCCGCTGAGACAGCAACGACTAATACACATCAAGGCCAAGTGGTAGGGGAGCTCACCTCATTGAGATCACACGTCGTTGGCTGGGGGTCGCGTGTGGCTGCTCGGCCTGGTCTTTGACACCATCGCCATCTATTGAATTCATGCATGCAATGCTCTCATATGGCGCGGGGCCGTCACCTGTCGCCCGGAAGCTTCCCCTCACGCTTGCCGCTGGAGCTGTTGTTGTGCATTGGAGCGTCCTGCCAGCCAGAGCCGATGATTTAACGCCCAACGCACATGCTCTACGACATGGAATGCAACGGCAGCCGTAAGACGGCATGTATGATGATCATGGCACATGCGACGAATGCGTTGAGACGTACGACGTCGTGGCTGCCCAGTAACGAATTGCACAAGGAAAATTGGAATCAATCCCCGCTGCCAAAGCTGTGGGCGCTTCGGAGAGGATCCCAGATGCTGGGCCGTCTCCACCGCTGACGTACCGTACACACGAATCTTTAAGCCATTTGACGCAAAACTGGGGATTGCATTTTCTGGCGTCGTCCAACCGGCCCCCCCGTTTGCGTTTGCGTGTGGGGGGGAGGAACAGCGGTCCATGATTGAGTGCACCACGACCTAACAGCCGCTTAGTCCTTGCGCATCATCCAGCCAACGACGGCGCACTGCTTTTTCTTGCACTTGGACCACGCGTTAAGCCTACATCCGGTGCTTAGTTGTAGCATGTTCTGCGTTCACATCCCCATCCCAATCCCGTGAGATGGGTCTAGGACTACGCGGTCCAGATTGACGGTTCCGCCAAACCGTTGTTTGGGCGGTCCGAGTTGTGCACCATCAACGGCCAGGACCGATAGTTCGGGGTCTCGGTCGTCCGGGCGCGCGCTTTTCACCACTTCTGCGGGGAGGTTCGGCCAGTGCAGGATGATCTCACCAAGATTGGCCTGATACGAAGGCAGGATAGGAAGTAGGTTTTCTGCAACAGCCGCCAGTGACACCAAGTTAAAGTTGATCGACATTTGCCCAGCCCATTCATTCGCCGGACGATTCCCGTTAACGGTTGCATTCGGCCCCTCTCTTGTCAAATGCGGCATCAATTCTCAAACGCCAAGGATGCACTCTTGAAACGCGCGACCGCGTGTCTCCTTGCCGGTTGCGTTTGACCATTCAGCCTGTGTCAACCGCGGCACCGACCAACCTTCCGCTCCTCTCTTCGCTTGTTGTTGTTTCGATGGCGGCAGCCAGTAGCGTTGTGACGTCTGGCGCATCGCCGCAGGTGGGCGCGACGCCTGGCGAGTCCCCCGTGTTTGATGACGTAGCAGTGTCCAGGGATCTCCATGCAGATACATCGGCTATTGTACTTTGTTCCGTTTCCCGGCACGCCTTGTTTGAAAGCTTGTATCTGATGGAAACAAGCGAGCCAAGGAACCGTCAAGGGTACGCACGGCGAGAAGGTCGCTAAGGGACTTGGCCCTGTGCCCACGGGAACAGTCACATGCCTCTGCCACAGACCGTCGGCCGTTTACATGCTTCATTCTGCCCTGAATTGCATGAAGATGCAAATTCTCGCTATGGCTCTCCTTAGCTACATTTGATCTGTCGAATCTCCTTCAAACAATTGTCGTGCCATCAATGTAGAAAGCAACAAAACAGGGGGAGTGCAGGGTGCTCTCTGGTTTAGTTCGTATTTACCAATGGCATGGTTTCTTATGTAACAGCCTCGGTTATTGGACGACCAAGCGACAGAGTAATGATTCGATTCTGATAATAACATTGCAAGTTGTTCCCGATGGCAATTTCTCACTACCTAGCCAGTTCAACATCCATCTTGTATGGAAACCTGGACGTGAACAATATACGCGTGATACAGAAACGGTATTTTTGGGGGTTATTTATAATCAATTTGGCTTTATGCATGATTTAGAATGATGTTTGGTACGACAGTGAGCATCACCACCATCATTTGTAATGGCCCCCACAAGGACAACATTCGGCGATGGCCTTTATGACAAAAGAGTGGCATCATCTTTTACGAACTCTTTTTCTTGTTGGATACGAAAAGTCGGCGCACCAACAAAGCATCGGAGTGGCCATGCGCTACAATGAAGCTCTTGGCTTGATGTCAATGCTCAGGCCGTTTTTGTGTCTGTGATACGCTGGTGGTGGCCGTTAGACGAACCCAGTGCTGAATTTGGCCGAATCAATACAACGCGGGCTGAAAAAGGAATGATGTTGAAAAATTAGCCTTGTCCAAGTTTGCGTCAGCCGTCCCTCATAATAGCATCATGCGGCATGTTTCGATCCTGAATTTACGGTGCAGCCCAAACCTCGGCGGAGCCGGCCATGGTGCGAAGCGTCCGATTGCGCCAATGTTCTAAGCACCTGCCGTGATATCTAGTTGACAGGTTCTTCGTGCGCGATACGACTCGGTCGCCGAAATGAATCCGATTATTTGACGGTTTGTCAGCGTAATCATCATCGTGTTTGTCAGACTGGCGAATCTTCGAGTGCGGATGCATATGCCCAGGTCCATGTGCGCCATGCGATTGGACATCACCTTTTCCCGATTTGACAGAAAAACATAGTCACGGGCGCGCCTGATTCCAAACCAAAGGGCGTAAAATGATTTTGCCTGTGAGCTGTGGCTTTGATGATACTCTGACAGGCCCTATGATCTGTGCTAGATTATTGAGCGCTTCTCAATGTCATGACGGGCCGCCAATCAGAGGCAATCCCGATTTGAACGCCGGCGACTCGGAGATGGTTCGGCCCCACCGATCGGAAGACTGCGATGTGTTGATTCTACAATGAATGGCAAATTGGATATACAAAAACGTGATATTTGAAGCCACTGGATCATATCTCATGTAATCAACCCCCTAAGTGGTTAGACTCCGACGTTCCGAGAGTCGACGAGCGACTGCAACTAACCAAAAGTATGGTCAGTGGTTGTTCTTTTTCGCATCGGTGGTCACATCAAAGCGACTCTGACACGAACAACACGACTCTGACGATCACCCCTCGAGCAACAGATTTTGCCATTGAGTGCCATAGAGGCAACGCTGCGTGTCTCATGACAGAACCAGCGGCTGAAATGACGATTGATAGCTCCCTTACTATTGGACGAACCCCGCAACATGGGTGAATGCCCATTTCCAAAAGGAACCGATTGGGACCAATATTTAAACGGAGAAACCCCAGGGAGCAAGGTATCTCATCCTACCATTGCCTCAGCAGGAAAGTGAGAAAAACAAACATTCAATTTTGAACCAATCTAATTCGCCGACATGTCTGCAACCTCTGTTATCCCTGAATTCGAGGCCGCCAACCAACAGTATGCGGCTTCCTTTGACAAGGGAAGCTTGCCTCTACCTCCCGGACGGTGAGTTCATGCCTCCCGATTTTAGAACTCGGCTTTTCATGTACAGCCATTGACAATCAGCGATGTTGCAGCAAAGTGGTAGTGGTGGTCTGCATGGATGCCCGTTTAGATCCCGCCAAAATCCTTGGCTTGACTGAGGGGGACGCTCATGTGATTCGCAACGCGGGTGGTCGAACCGTTGACTCCCTGCGCTCCCTAGTCATCTCGCAGCAGCTCCTTGGAACTCGCGAGATTGTTGTTATCCACCATGTTGGTCAACCTTGATGCAAGTATAATATACGGTGCTAACTAGCGTTTTCTTGGCAAATAGACCGACTGCGGTATGCTCACCTTTTCCGACGCCGAGCTCAAAGACAAAATCCGAAAGGATCTCAACGAGGACGCGGATCACATTGCGTTCCTCCCAATTAAGGATTTGGAACAGAGCGTCCGAGACGATATTGCCATTTTGAAGAAGACGCCCCTGGTCTTGGATGTTCCCATTACTGGCTACATCTACGACGTTAAGACGGGCAAGCTGAACAAGGTGCAACCCTGAGAAGTGTGAGCAATAGCTGGGGCGAGCTAAGTTGACCCCGCCACTAGCATGGGACAGAGCTTTAGCCCTCCGTATAATCGAAACGACCAAATTGCTCCGTTTCTATACGATTGGCTTTCATTGAGTGACTGGCGTGATGTTAGATCAAGCACCTTACGACCACACAGCCGGACTTCAAAAGCTGGAAAACCTAGGCGCCACTAAAGGTACAACGAGTCATCGGGCTAGCTTATGAAACAACAAGAGTAGCTAGCCGAGGCGCTATCTCCGTAATCTATGCCCGGCAACCATTCCAATATACGCAATGACCCGGTAAACGCTACCAATGGCTGCCAACACTGCAATATTTAGCCACTTCCAATCCAGATGATACCCCGTGACCTGCGATGCGGCATCGACGTTGAACAAATAGTCAAACGGGGCGACGAGCTGCCCGAAATAGATTTCGGCAAACCAGGTGCCGGGTGATGCTCGCCATAGCCATTCCATGTGCCACTCCTTGACCTTTGATAGTGGCGGTGCCGCACCAGAGAGAATGCCCACGATCAGGCTGATCATGGTTGCGAAGAGAGGGGCGTCCTCCCTGCGGACAACCATGCTGACCACGCTTGCAAGGCCGTAAATGCAGTAGAAATACACCAGATTCGAGAGGAACGCGAGACCCCAGCCGATGATGGGGTTTGCGAGCAGCAACACCAGGGTGGTGAAGTGCATGCACCCAAGAGTCATCCTGGGAAATACGGAAAATATTTTTGCAAAGAAGTAGGCCACTCGGGAGTGCCCAGCCTCGGCCTCTCTCTTGTAAAGCAGCATTTCTTCCGAGAAGATCTTGACCCCCGGGGCTCCCGCCACTAGGCCGATGGCAATGGCCATGAGAAGAGCCAACTCGGGCGCCGACTTGAAGTCCATGGCTGTTGACAAAACACCGTACGGCTCGTTATACAGCCCCACAAACAACACGCCTTGTTTCGGGTTCTCTGCCAGTCCCAAGAGCCCTCCTGCGAGAGTTGCCAGCCCCATTTCAGCAAACAGCGCGCCCTTGGTACGGTATTGCTGGAGGAAAGCCCGGCGAAGACAAAGCCATAACTGCTTGAGACGCGGCGCGCCACGTTTCTTCAGTGCCTGGTGCATGGAGCTACCGCCCAGCATGGACGCGGTCTTGAGATGGCGGTCATCATGGGGGCGAGCCTTCTGACATGTGTTCCAGTGTGAAATGAGAGATTCTTTGGAGATGTCTCCGTATCGCTTGTAGTCTCGACCGTTGCCGGTGATGATGTCGGTGATGATGTCGGCGTGGTTGCTATGCTCTGGGAAATTGAACCCAACGCTTTCAAAATAAGACTTGACTCCAACCTGGGGTCCCTCATAGATGGTTTGGCCATTTCCAAGGAGGATGAGACTGTCGAACAGGTCGAAGATTTCCATACGAGGCTGGTGGATGATGACAATGATGGAGATGCCCAGGCGTGCAATGGCCTTGAGTGTCCGCATAATAGACGAAGCTGCTGTAGCGTCCAGGCCGCTGGTGGGCTCGTCGAGGAAGATGGCCATGGGAGCCGCAGCCAGCTCCATTCCGATGCTGACTCGCTTTCTCTGACCACCGCTGATGACTGGCTTTCCCACACTACCCACCAAGGAGTCTCTCACATGAGACAATTCTAAGCAGTCGATGACGGAATCAACATGGGCTCTGATTTCAGAATCAGACCAGGTACGAGGCAGCCGGATCCGCGCAGAATGCACAATATTCTCGTAGACTGTGAGCTCCGGCAGTACAATGTCGTCCTGGGGCACGTACCCCGTAAGCTTTTTATACCGTTTCATTTTCCCGGGGATGTCGTTGACCGAAACAATGCCGCCGGTGTTGTTAGTCTTGCCCATCAAGACATTTACAAACGTCGACTTGCCGGCTCCGGAACCGCCCATGACTGCCACAAGAGACCCGCGCTGGATGGATCCCGTCAGGTTCTGAAGAATGGGCTTGACGCTGCCCTTGGGGTGAAAGACCAGGTCCTGGTATCCAAAGGACAATCCAAAGTTGGTGGCTTCGGTGGCTCTTCTCATCGACTCGATAAACGAACGAAGGTGGGGGGACAGCTCGGACTCGGCCTGAGATCGATCGCCGTGGTGAACAGAAACCATGTCGAAGGCGGATTCGAATCCGCTCCAGGGGTCTTGATGAGGCATATAGGTCGCACTCATGGGTGCCATCTCATGGTCGGTCTCGTCCGGAAGTGCCTTGTAACCTGTTATCGTCGCCGTGACCCCAGTCATTCCCTTGGCGGGCAGTGAGCGTAATGATCCCCCATGACTTGCGCGGAACCGGTTTCTCAACTTGAAGAATAGGGCCCCAACTACGATTAAAAGGTCGACAAAGATTAGGATCACGACTGGGACTAGATATAGCTGATATGAAGATCCCTCGGGGCACTGGCTGCCGATATTGCAAGGCGTTGGGGTTGCGGCTCCGGGCTGACAATACGAGCCAGCCGGGCAGCGGATCGTTTTCATGCCCTTTTCAGATGGAGGACAGTACCAGCCTTTCTGGCAAACCACTGGCTCAAAGGGCCCCATGCCAATATTCCTGCCTTCAAAGGTACACACTCTACCCGAGAGCCTGGATATCTGACAATAGGGAATGGGAGGGCAATACAAGGGCAACGAGTTAACTGTATTGTTCTCACCTGTATTTGTCAATTAGGGCAGGAGTTTGGATGGGTGTGGCAATGTAACTCACACAGAAATCCTTCGCTGCATCCCTGGGATAACCAAGAGTCCACGGTTTGCAATTGCATGGGCAAGGCGTCTGGTCTCCAACATGGGGCAGCAGCCTCGGGAGACTTGTTCTCGCTTAATTGGGTGGCGGCCTGATAGTAACTGGTCGAGAAGGACGATCTATTCTTGCCGGTACAAGCCTGGTCATAGACGCTGAGGTGTTTAGTACTTGACAAAGACTGCAAGGACTTGGACTTTTGGTCCCAGATCATGGGCGTCGAGGCTTTCGGGGGGTTGGAGTTGTCATTGTAGCTCGCATTGACATTGTTGACGTCGTGAGTTGGTTTGAACCATTTGCCTGTCGACACCGCGTACACACTTTGCGTCTGGTTTCCAATACACTGCCAGGCCCCTGAGTTCGACGAGCCACCACTCGGCAACTCCCTCAGAGCACACAGACATGCCTGCGTGTCGAGGAAGATGGGGCCGTCGATCTCATCCTCCTGCGGGAAGTAAGGATCTTGCGGCAGCACGACCTTGTTGACTTGGTCCATTTCGCACCCCGTTCAGACGTGAGATGACGGGCACTGAGCGAGAGCAACACATGGCTGCGAGGCCGAGCCCTGGCTTTTATTGTCCTGGACAATTTATCCGCTCTTATTCCAACGCGCCAAAAAGAGAATGGACCGAAGAAGGCGTCTTACTTCGCCCCCAGCGGGCTGCTACTCGGCCGGGACGCGGTTACACGGCTCCATGCCAGATGAGCTGGAGATGTTGCACGACGCTGTTGACGATATGGGGCTCTGGGCCTAAACACGGGGCTATGCTGAAGGGCCAACTGACTGTGAGATTTTAGCGGCACTCCGTCCCTTGCCAGGCGAGAGTATAGCCACGAGGACATGTACAATTATGACGCCGTCGCAGGCCCGAAGCGTTTTTAGGGCTGAATTCGGGCCTTGCCAAAACGAGTTGCGATGGGTCTTCAGAGCCGATCAGCCGGCTTGGTTCCTGGTCACCCCCCGGCTTCTAGGCCCTCCAGACATCAGGACATCATGGTCCATTTCTGTCTAGCTGCAGATTAGTTAAGCTGCAGTGCTAAATTTAAAGGGATCGTCGACGATTTGTCAGACCGCAAGCGGTTCCATCTTGCGCCACCACTTGAGCCTCGTCTCCAGAGTTGGCGTCCATGCCTGACTCGGCCGAGGACAAGGGCCCCTTGGCCGAGGAGCACCAGACATGGGCTATTAGTTTTGCAGGTGAGACTCGGGAGATGTGGAAAAGGAACTTACACTGAAGAGGCAGTCAACAGAAATTATGCATTTGTCCAGCGGTAGACCGGAGAAGTAATCGAATCGAAGCACTCTAGCGGGCGTGCAACCTTGCAGCGGGAACTGCCCCGCTTACAACCATCTTCTACTTAGGAATAAATCCTCCAATCAAATCATGTCGGGATGTTACATTGGCAATTTCGTATTTCTCACCTCAGATGTTTAAAGCCAAAGAGGCACGGCATCAGGCATTTTGAATTATAGCCAAGCGCTTTTGAACGAGAACGATGGCCCAATTAAGATTAAAATCAAGCCAATCGAAGTTGTCTAGCTCAAATCAAATCTAGAACTGTTCTAATTAATTAGTCTATCAATGCAGTGGTGACGGCATCGCGGGACCACATCAGGTTCCCGTCCAACCCTCCAATATCCACTGCCAACGCTTTTTTGGGGTATGTTCTTATCCAGCTAAACCACCACGTCTATACTCTGGTGTCAATCCTGAAATTACTCTTCTTCCGCTTGAAGAAATATATACTATAAAGAAATCGCCATCGCCATGCTCCGACCTCATTTCCAGAGGTCATCACTTTTCAGTGACGCTGCCGGCAATCGTCTTCCTCTCCTCATCATCTCGCTCCCAGGCAACCTTCTCGTCGCCCTTCTGGGAACACTCTGCAACAGCTTCGACGACGCCAGCCTCGTCTTCTGGTTTGCTCGCCGGGGCATTGCCCTGAGTTCCGATGCGGATGAAGGGAAGAAACAAGCACGCTAGACTAGCAAGGCCAACAGAGACAAAATAGGCCATTCGGAAGGGTTTGTTGACATCCTCACCAGAGCTCTCAGCTCTCTTGACGGACTCGTACACGGCAGTGGAGATGCCGAGGGCAACGGTGGTTCCCAGACGAATAAACATGTTGAAGATACCACCGGCCAGCGATTGCTGGTTTGTCGGCAGCGCCGCCATCACATACATCTGACATCCAAATTAGTGTTTGTCTGTGAACATCTCGGGTAAGGGCATCACATACGTTTGTCACGTTGAACTGGAAGTCGGCACCGATCACGTTCATGACCAAAGAGGGGAAAATAAATGCCCAGTAGATGGTGTTGGCCTTTTGGAAAGTGAGTAATAGGTTGGCTCCAACGTAGGCGACAGCACCAATGCCCATGATCAGCGTGTTGTTCACCCTGTGTAGGATGGCGGCCGCCACGACGTTCCAAATGACGCCAGCAATCACCTGTGGCAGCAGATGGACGGCCACGGTCAGGGCATTGTACAGAGAGACCTCCTGCATGTACAGGGCTAGCCAAAAGTTGGACGACGAAAACGACATCATGCCCAGAATGGCTACTATGACAAGCTGTCGGCCAGTGTTAGTCTAGCGTCCAAGTAGCGCCTGCAGCAGACCCTTGGGCGGGGCCCACAGGCTGTCGGCAGCCCGGATATACGGATACATACCAGAGAAAAGTTCCTGTCCTTCCAGATGTAAAGGGGCATAAGAGGGTGCTCCCAGTAGCTTTCCCAGAAGACAAAGGCCACGAGCAGGAAGAAGCCAACAATAAGCATGGCAAGGACATGGGGGCTCGTCCAACCGTCAGAGGATCCAAGCCTAATATCAATGTTAGTCAAAGATATGGAGAGAAAGTGAACAAAGGAAAGTACATACGTCAAAGCGGCCGTGAACATGCCCACGCCAAGAATGGTGAGGACGGTTCCGACGCTATCAAATCGTTCCACGGCTATCCGGAGTCGTTCTTTGAATGGCGCTGGCTCGAAGGCCTCGACCTTGGGGATGATCCAGAAGCATGCAACGCCAAAGATGGCCCAAATGATAGAGAGGAGGATGAAGCTGGCACGCCAGTTAAAGATTCGCGCAGCAACACCACATACGATGCTGCCCAAGGCAAATCCAAGAGGGTTTCCGGCAGAGAATGCTGCAAAGGCCCAGTTCTTTCGCTGGGAGGGTACATTGTAAGCCGCACCCAGGATACCGATCGCTGGAGGGACGACCATGGCCGAGGCGAGGCCCAGAACTCCGCAGACGATATCCATCCAGAAGGGATTCTGCGCAAACGCCACAATCAAGGAGCAGGCACTGAAACAGCCCATGCCGAAAAGGAACATGGCCTTTCGGCCAAGCAAATCAGCCAACTGACCCAGCGTGAGTTGGAAAGCTCCGGCGGTGAGACTGCGAGAATGTGAGCATGGTGCAACTTGCAGTATGCGTGACCAGGGATTAGAGACCCAAGACGAGGTCCAATTGGGCCCCTCCCCCCAAAAAAAACTTACGTAGCTGAAGCTGCGATCCAGGAGATCTGACTTTGAGACATGTTCAAGTCTCTGCCGATAGCGGCCGTGACAATGACAGTGGTGCCGGTCAAGAAGGTGTTTGTAGCCATGGCCACAGTGGCCATGAAGACGAAGGCGACCTCATGGAAAGTATTCTTGAAGCACGCAGGGCGCTCTCCAAGCTTGGAAGCCTTCTTCTTTTGGGCGACTGTGTCGTCGCCTCCGCTACCTTCAACATCAACATCCACGACTGCTGCCGCGTTCGTCTCTCGGGAAGTGGGGGTCCGTTCACCATCTGCGAGCGCCGATCCGGGCGCCGTGTTGTCGGCCATGTTTGACACGGAAGACGGGCGTGTCAGATAGAACTCTCGGCGCAAATACTGACTCCAGAATCACCCGATGCTCCCGGATACTCCGGGGATTCTTCTCTCGGTATTCAGGAATGTCGGATGAAGGAAAAGTGGGAATTGAAGCCGACCCTTCAAGTCTATATACCAGCTGTCATGGGGGTCCACTCATCGTCGGGTCGCGGGAGGAAGGCCGATTCTCTCCCATTCTGGGCGACAAAATAAATCTGGCGTCGGATATACACGCCGGCTATCGGTGTAATTAGTGGGGATGGTGCGAGATACGAAAACGAAATCACGGAGAAAAAAAAACCTTTTACGAATGGCGGGTTAGAAATCCAGGTTGAATTGGCCTAAAAAGGAAAAGAAAAAGAGGTTTCTACGGGTGATTTACGGATAAATGATCGTTCATGCATGACATAACACCCATACTCACTTGACGTGAGAATATCAACGTATGATTCAAAATGGTCTTGTTTGAAAATTGAATGACGGAACGAATAACTCTAATAATCGCAATTCATCACCTTATGAGTATTGAAGCAATGATCCTCACGCAAACTCCTGCTCAATGTCGTTGCAAACTCGCTCATTAGATGAAAGATATTTGATATATCCGGATTTCCGCCCATTAAGTTTACTGCGCCGTCATCAAAATTTGATGCAGCGATTAATTTGTCCACTCTCTTGAGTGGCGCTCTTGACAGTGGGGCCGATTATCAATCACCCCCGCTAAACTCATCAACCGAAAATACCAAACACGCTACGAGCAAGACCAAAGCCGAGCGGGATACAGAACAACAGAAGGCCATTGACAAGATGAAGGTCACTGAGGTAAAACCCCAAAAAAATTCGTTTCGTATTGTGATGACGATCGGAGAGAAGGGGGAGGGGGGGTGGAAATGCTCCGTTTTTGATCAGAGAGCTTTTGCTAACAAAGCCTTGTTGGGCAGCTTCGGGTATACCCCATCAAGGCGCTTCGAGGCATCCGGCTCAGCGTGGCAAAATTGGGACCACAGGGCATCGAGCACGATCGGAGATTCATGCTGTGCAGAGTCGAGGAATCTGGAGAATTAAGCAAGATTCAGTTGGCAAAATATCCCGAATGCAGCCTCTTCGCCCAAGAAATTGTGGGGGAAACAATCCATGTCAAGTACCTAACTCCACCAGAGCCTTTGGTGCCACCGCAATTAGAACACGAGACGGTCTTGGAAATCCCGTTGAAACCGGATATTGGAGATCTGGACAAGGCTGACATCAATCTTCATCAAAGCTTGGTCGTCGCGTATCGCATGGGGCCCAAATACGATGAATGGTTCTCAGCCTGTTTCGGCTTCAAGACGGCTCTCGTCTTCATTGGGGACGGCAAGCGTCCCGTTTTGGGAACCATCTCCCCAAAGTCCCTGCCAGAGTCGCAGTCCCAGCCGTGGCTCACCTCCATGGCGAGCACTGTTTTGGGAAACCAATTCGACGGCGGCGGCGGCGGCGGCGGCGGCCACGGCAGCGGCGGCCGTGGCGAGGAGCCAGACTGGCTGACGTTTACAGACTGCGCACCGTACCTCGTCACGACGGAGAAGTCGCTGGGCAACGTAAGAACCCGGCTGGCAAACAGCCAAGTGGAGATGGGGGCGTTTCGACCCAATTTGGTCGTCGACGGCGACACCGAGTGGGATGAGGACTTTTGGGCAGAGCTCTCCATCAACAACGGCACCCACAAGCTGCGCTTGACCAAGAACTGCGGTCGGTGCACATCATTGAATGTCGACTACGACACTGGCCGAACTGCCAAGGGTGAACGTGGTACGGTGCTCAAGAAGCTCATGTCCGACCGGAGGGTAGATGCGGGAAACAAGTATTCCCCGATTTTTGGCCGCTATGGGTTCCTCGCCAACACCACATCCAACAAAGGCAGCAAGAGCAGCAGCAGCGGTGGCAGCGGTGGCAGCGAAAATCATCGTTTCACTGACAATGGCATGGTAGCGGTCGGAGACGTTGTGCACGTCACAACAATGTTGACTAAGCGAGAAACATGGGATTGGCCCGTGTCAGATCCTCGTGCTGCTCGATATTATCAGAGTGCCTGATTTAAAATAGAATGCAATTAACAAGCGACGCTTCGTGCCATGTGTGTGTCGTGATGTTTGCATCTGCAGCTGTCCTGGGCTTCAGGCTTCAGGGGTGTTGCAATAGATTGTTCGCCGATGCTTCGCCGCCATCGCAAACGAGCTCGTGCCGCCATTGGGCCATGGTGACATCGCTATTGCTGAACTCGGTCAGCTACAGAGTCCCTGGTTCCGGATGGATGCGCGGGGTCCGAAAGGGAGAAATAGAGGGATAAAAGAAAGAGAGAGAAAAAAAGAGCCTCATCTTAAAAGATCAAACGCACCTCCCACAGGGTACAAGGGGGAATGGCCTCAGGTGTATGCCGAGAAAGAGATGCATATGCTTGGAGTCTGATCCACGTCAGTTGTGACGCGTCTGCCTGGCCGTTACAACGCTCTGCCGGCAGTGGACGGCACCGGGGAAGAAACCCAAGAAACCCAATGCCGACATGGTACGGGGAATCAGCCCCATGTTCGGCATGCCGTAACGGAATTCCCATATGACGGAGGGTCGCTGGAGGATCGGAGGTAAAGCAAGCAGCCGGCAAGGGCATGGTGCGTGGTGCAGGAGTCACCTGGAAAAGTGTGATGTTGGGTCATGTGGGGGAGTTTGGCCAAAACGGAAGCAGGCGGGTGGTGCCGTTCAGTGGCAGCATCTGGAAGTGTTCCATGGCCGCCCCCCCCCTTGCTGCAATATCAGCGCCAACCAGCATCAGCCGTCACCAGTTTCCGCGCGAAGGCCGAAATTGGGTAATGATTCGCCATGTTTGGGTCGACGTCACATCACAACGGTCGTCGAAGGAC